>JAHZMX010000953.1:0-103266 GCA_027743895.1 Seira musarum | reverse complement strand
GAAAGACAAATAACTTTGAGGATTAAAAAGTTCAAGAATTTGCTTGTCTCCACAAAAGATAAATCTATCCCTCTTTTACAGGATATTCAACAAAGTACAAAGGCCAGCATTATTCACGTGCATCAAGCCTGGGAAAGGGAAACATTAAATGTTTTGATGAAAAGATTATTCTCATACGCTTTTTTTGTATTTTTTACTTGATGCAGCCAGAATGACTTTGTTTTGAATGACAGGAGATGAGTCATTTACTTTTCACATTGATGAGATAAATTAAAATGGTTTATGTGGTCCATACTTCATAGGAAATTTATGTTCAGTTGTATTGGAGAAAGAGCTGGTGAATCGAACATAATTAAAAGAAGAAGATACATACTCTAAAACATTCTATGAAGCAGATAAGATTTTCCAAAAACCATCTAAATGGAAATCCCATTTTTTCTTTGGATAAGTCGATAGGGCGGATTAAAATAGGAAGCAAAAATATTATAATGCAGGTCGACATCTTAAGAATTAACATCAATCTAAACGAATTGCCAGCACTTTGTGAGTATTGATCTCTTTTATTTCATTAAATTATTTTGTTTCGTTATATATTTCTACAAAAATCAGTTCTGAATTGGAATAAGTTGGTACGGAAAGCTATACTGCGTGCCCTTCCTTAACACACTATCCGACGCATTAGCCACGGCTTGCCTCACTGCATTTAATAAATCACAATTACCAGTTGCAAGGCAGTGAGCTAATGTCCCCACGAAGCAATCTCCTGCTCCAGTGCAATCAACTGCGGATACTTTGATGGCTGGAATGAAATGATAAGAAATTGTCTCGCTGTCCCACAAAAGAACGCCCTCTGAGCCGAGCGTTATGATGATGTTGTTTGTGCAGCCAAAGTCAGACTTCAGCTTCTCAACCGCTTGCTTAGCTGATTCTTCATTGTGGATCCCATCGAGCCCGGTTACGATTTCCGCCTACATAAAATATCAAATAATTAATTCAGACAGTCCGGCTAACTTGAAAGTAAAATGGAATAGTTATTTTCAATTGACCTCAGATTCATTCAAACATAGAATATCGGTGATGGCCAGCATCTCTTTAGGTAAATCCTTCACTCCTGGGGCAACGTTAAAAATTGATTTCACTGAATGCTTTTTAGCTAGCTTAAGAGCCATGAACGAACTCTCCACAGCAATTTCCATTTGCACGACAACAATTTTAGTGGATGCAATTAGTGACTCTGACCCTTTGACAAATTCGGGTGAGACGAGACCGGTAGCTCCAAAAACACAAACAATAAGGTTCTGGCCATCTTCAGCTCCAACAATAATTGATGCCACACCCGTGGGCACGTTATCTTCAGTTTTTATGAAGTCTACATTAATACCCTCTTTCTTTAGGTTTTCATAATATTGCTTTCCATAAACGTCATTTCCGAGCTGAAAAATATAACATTAAAGTTATTGAATGAATATAGATCCATTCAAAATTATTATTTCCAAAGTGTCTACCTTTCCCACAAAAGCGCATTTTGACCCCAATCGACTAGCTGCGACGCATTGATTGGCCCCTTTCCCACCGAATCCTGTTTGGAAATCGCTTCCAATGATGGTCTCGCCGGGAACGGGAATTCGGGACGTGTAACTTTAGAGCACGTCAAAGGAACAAGTGTTGCTTTTAATGCTTTCCACTCAAACTCATCGAGAGAAGATCCAAATCGTAAAATATTACTTCCATTAGATAAGTTACCTGATCAAATCCATAAATAGAGATCCGACAACAACGATGTCAGTTTCAGGGGCCTTGTGATTTTGCACACTCATTTTGAAATTATTTTTTTTATGAAGTCTTGAAAAATATTTGTGAAAATCTCTGAATTAAGTCATTCCAAAAACTGACTTGATTTCATATACCATCCACATTGGGACAATTGAAGTGGAAAAATACTTCAATAATTTTTCATGGAATTTTTTACGTTTCAATATAAATGTGCAGACAAACAACTTTTTATGAGACTTATACAATATCACTTGAACGTTTATGACTAGATCTTTGCGTCACGATGATCTTAATTTCTCACAATGGATTCGTTTTACCTAAAAGCAATCAGACCTTAAATTTGACATGGCATACAGCACATGTTTCTTGTCTAAATAATACTGTAAAAAAGGTACTAATTGAATTATGTATTATCTAACTTATCGGACGGAAGACTATGCGGTAATGTTGAGACTGCATTTTACGTCATGTTCCACATGTTTCCACATATGTGATGTGATGATATGAGTTTTCCCTTTTCATGTTCATGCAATGATAATGCCCAGAAACAAATCCGGTGTTACATATCTGACTTAACTTATGTGAGTCTCTTGATGTTTTAGTTCTCTGCCAATAGGTTACACGGGAAGCACTTACACGAGCATTGACTCTTGTATTCAGTTTTTTGGAATGCTAAGTTAGCCCCACAAACTTATGCCATAATTTCGTGTTGCTACATAAAATGAGCTGTGAAATTATGTAATCAGAAAGGGAAACAGTTTATGGCAATAAAATGCTAATTTTGTGAATATCGAAAGCACAAAGACTTTATGGACCTTGATCTAAAACTTTACAAAGGTTTGCAGATTCCTTTAATGCAAAAATATTTTTAATACATTGTCCCCTCAGGTTGAGTTTGGCAATGAATTTTTTTCACTTAAACGAGCTCACTACATCCAGCCCAAAGGATATTTTTCCAGATTTAATCTGAAAAACAATATTTCAAAAAATTCATTTGCATAGAAATGGCTTATATATTTTAGGACACGATGCCCTCGGTGTCAGTAATTGCTCCGTTCTCAGAATAAAAAATATTTTATACATTTAGTAGTAAAGGAATCAGTGACTATTTTTAAACATGAAAGAAAAATTATGTCTTAGTATTATTCCACGTTTTTTCGAGTTCCTGGAACCATCAAATCATCTTTTTACGTAATCACATCATTACCCATAGAATACGGGGATCTTACCTGTAGCCCATCCTCAAAAGGGTAAAAGGGGCTTGCAATTACGATGATAATTTTCACGCTGTGCAGCTAGAAAACCCAATTTTCCTCTTCTTTTCTTTAAAACATGTGCTTTCAACATAATGGAAGACATCTAGATGAAATTACAATTCCTTTGTGATTGCCGAGACGTGCGATGTTTTCTTTATTTTTCTTATCTTTGGGACAAGACAAGGCAAAGTTTACATTTATTTTTCTTCTTCTTTCAAATAACATATTTCTCCGTTTTTTGTTGAAAAAATTGACTTTTTTTGAAACACGTAAAGGTAAAGTTTAGCAGGTACTGAAATTGTATAAAAAGGCTGGAGGTTTCTAGACGAGTAGAAGGTACGACCAGGCCAGGGACACACACGTTCCATTTCTTGTTTCTTTGAGAGATTAAATTGATAATCAAATCAGAGTCAGACTCAGACCAGGCCAACCTACATCTTTTTTTGACACCTTGTTCACCTAAAAGCTTCTTTTTAAAAGCTTTACGTAAAGAAATAAAAATGATTTTTATATGAGGATGGCTCATCCATAAAAAATAAGGTAACAAGAATACGACTAGCAGTAATAGTGTTGACATAAAAATCAAACTGTAAAAATGCCATTGGGGCTCGGGTAAACGGTCCTTGTTGTAAAACTTGAATGCTTCTGACAAGGACGAAGAAATATGAGGAGAACGTGAATTGAAAGAATGATGATCATAAAGATTCAATGTTTGAAAATAAACTGGAATTCTGATTTAAAAACAATTGAAGATGAAGCGACTTATACTGTGGAATGAACGCGTGTACATTTTTTAAGACTTTTTTGGAATTATAATCATAAAACTGAATTCTAATTTTAGGCTTATTCAAATCAATTTCAGATAGATAGATATTCACGAAAACCTAAACAAGTTTCGTTTTTATCAAATTAAATGCGTGTATTGTTTTTCTCCTTGAATTTTTTAAGTCATCAGTAAAGGGAATAAAAATGTAGTAAATTAATATGATTAATTCGTGGAAAAAATTCAAAAAGTCCGACCAATGCCCAAAAGAAAACATTACAATCCTTGATTTTGTTAAACTTTATTTCCACGTTTATGTATCCCCAATTGACCAACAAGGTGCAAAAAAGGTGATGAAAGGAATAATATTATGCGAAATTGAGAATTTTGGTTGAAATGTTAGACATACCATTAAATAATAACACATTAACTCTAACGTTTTCCTCTCAGTCACTCACTTTTGTAGGTGTAAGTCAGTCCCTAACAGGATTTTCACCATATTTTCCGCACTACACTTCACTTCTCATCAAAATCGCAGCGGTTTGCCTGGCAGAGTATAAAACTCCCATATCATATCATATCATTTCATCATCATATTGAAACAAAGTTGGAAACACCTTCTTCACCACCGCCACAGGGAAGCCGTCATCATTGTTTCTTCTCAACTTAATATCTTCACACTGACACACATCATTCCGTATACCAACTCCTACTTCATATAACAACTCCACTCACTTACATTCAAAGAGAGAGGCAAACAAAGCCCAAAATTACATGTTCTTCGTATAAAAACTCAGTAGCATTTCATTGTTCCTTAAAAAAGCTTTTAACTTGGGATGGCACGGCATGGTTGAAAAAGAAAGACTTTTTTAACTTTCGCGAAGCATCTTTTTTTCTCGAGTGCACTTCACGCTTCACTTCACCCACCTCCTTCCTCCTACTCTTCATCACCATCATCATCAACTCAACTAGGAAACTTTTTCAATGTTGTGTTATTGTTGTTCGTAATTCCTCGCTGTTTTTCTTATCTTCTCTTGCCATTTCTTCAGTTGTTTGTCATTTTATTAAAACAACTTTAAAGAAAAGTATGTTATACTACATCTCCTTCACCTACTAATACATTTCTTCCAGGTCAGACTCAGACTAGACTTGACCTGAGACAGTGCGAGCTAGGCTAATTTGCATAATGAACTATACATTTTTTCTTCAGATGAAAAACAATAACATATAACTTTGGCGGCCGCTATAATGCTCTCACTCTCGGCTCATATAATATTGAGGTTGAGGCCTCCATCCCGAATGAGTGGAATTAAAGTATAATTTGATTTCATCTTATTTCCTCCCTCACATCCTCTTTACTACATTGAAATGAAAGATTTTCGCTTTTTTTAAATGGAGGCGAGAATGTAAATGGAAGAATGTGCCATACTAAAAGGGTTACAAAAGCAATATGCTCAAACTCCAACTCAACTTAAGGATGATGATGATAAGATAACATCCATCCGCAATCCACACTATTCTCCGATTCCAATGAGAATATTAGGCGGAAGAGCAGGAAAGGCATTTTAATATCATTTTCCCATGGAGGATCTCCTAATTACCAAAGGCTCCGACTCGGTGAATGAATACCAACGAGCTCCCCTACAAAAAGGAAAGGAGTCGATGGAGAAAGGGGGAGCTGAGATTGAGAAAGCACTTTTTGAAGGCTAATTCATTATTACCACTTGCTTTCCTTCTTACCATCTTAGAAATGAACTCGGTGAGGTTGTTACATTCACATTTATTCTACAAATAAGGCATGTATACGCATCATAATCTTCCAAAATAACTTCATGCTTATATGTTCTTATAAGAGTCCCCTTTGTTCGCATTTTTACGTCTACTCTTTCAATTCACACTTCTTAATTGTGCGAATTGAATGGAATAAAATAAAAAGGTAAAAAAAATTCTTTTATACGCTCTTATAAGAGTCCCCTTTGTTCGCATTTTTACGTCTACTCTTTCAATTCACACTTCTTAATTGTGCGAATTGAATGGAATAAAATAAAAAGGTAAAAAAAATTCTGTAGCAAAAGAAGAAGGTAAAGAGTACGTCTGAATTTGTTCGTCTTCTGTTTTGAATAATTCACCGAATAAAAGTATTTTTTACTGAACTCGTGCTTCGCCTGCTTAAAATAGATAATAGAGGACCAAATGAAATAAGCACTTACCTACTTGTGCAATCGGAATGTAAATGCACCGAAGTGTTTTTAACGTCCCAAGACGCAAGAGAAAGTCTGCACTTTCTCTAAGAAAGAGGTGATTATTTTTCCCTGAACTGAATGAAAAATGTCGAATGTCAAAAGAGATAATGAGCAAGATGGAGCGTAGCACGTATTAAGAAGAGAAAGAAACATGTTTTACAGTTAAGTATTCTGCTTTATCATCTTCAAACTAAGCTAATTTCTACAAATATATTCAGAACCATGTTCACTTTGGGGTAGAAATGATTTTTTTTTTTCGTAATTTTGATTCAATATTATGGGCATGGCCCAAGTATCTCACTAAGCTTGCCAGCATTCTAAAATGCGTAATTTATACGCAGTAATCAACAAATCCCCTTTAATGAGATCTAAAAATAATCAGGCATACTTGAAATCCAATTTAGTCATTTTTGGAACTGGAGTGAATTTAGATTGCATCCATAATTTTACAAGATTATATTTCTGTGATTTCCCTTGCAGTCTATCTAATTTTTGACTGTGTTCTAAACAAAGTCTTATCAACAGGCACGTTAATTTGTTTGTAAAGTTAATGAATCCACAAATGCGTTGTAATACATCAAATTATAAATAATTTTATGTATATCAACGCTGATGTTGTCAATATACATTTGGCGGGGGAAGAAGACTAAGGAATCTAAGTCACATTGCAAGAATATGACTTCTAAAAATAGTATTTAGTCTCCCGTTGCAATAATTTAAAGTGTTTCCGAGTTCTACAGGCGTTTTTGGCTTTCATCGTGTGCAGAGCAAAAAAGGGAGATGACAAGAAAACAACAAAACCATCGGGTAGTACATGAGTACAACATAATTCATGTTTCATTCCGTCTGTGTCCATGAGATTTTATGACATGCCCCAGTTCTACTAATTCTGAATACTTTCAACTTTTGTGACAAATTCATGAGTTGAGCCGTTGAGTGAGAAGAAGAAAAGCATGAGGATAATTTCATTTTTTTCTGTCGAGTTTTCTCATTGTGCACATGTGTACATTTTGCAGGACATGCATACATTAGCATGAGTATTTTAGATGAAATGTGACAAGAAAAAGATGGGAATGAG
Source organism: Seira musarum (assembly GCA_027743895.1). Lineage (NCBI taxonomy): Eukaryota > Metazoa > Arthropoda > Collembola > Entomobryomorpha > Entomobryidae > Seira > Seira musarum. The sequence continues at coordinate 96,153 of JAHZMX010000953.1, read as the reverse complement.
ATGTAGTACATTCCATTGCCACTTCAACTTCAAACCAACCCCAAAATAGAATGGGCTTGTGTATGCTCTTGTTCAAGTGTCTAGAGTCTCGCGTATTTTTTTACCTTCCTGAAAAAGTTGAAGTAGGAAATTCCTTTTAATTCAGACGAAAAAAGAGTCCAATTAGTAGCCTAACTTTGCGGTTTCCTTTCATTATTCTCATCATCACCAGTAGCCTTCTTCATGATTCATGAGAGAAGTGAAGTAACATCACCACACGGTAAATAAAGGAGTGAATTATACCACAAAAAAAAAAAAGAAAAATCTTCTTTTAAGAACTTTCTTGGAGGGAGAACAAGTGCCACATGAGCAATATATTTTTCCTGTCTTTCATCATCAAGTCGAGCCGAGCCAGCAAAAATCAGCGGCAACACTTGGACCGTACATCGTTCCCTTCTTAACTTTCAACCGGTGCGGCCTAGTCTAGTCCTTTAGTGAATAAAAGAGGAGAGGAGGAAACAAGTTTCACCTTGGCTTTGGTTTATGCTCATTTACTGAACAAAATAAACTTTGAATTCTTTCAAAGAATTTGTATTTTTGGTATTTATGCTTACTTCACAAGTTTATCTCTTCTTGGGAATTTTCGATTTTCTTGTTTCCCTCCTAAAGTTTACGTGGAATACTGTAAAACTTTAATGCGGCCACGAAAAACAAATATTTACCACCACATTAACATCACATTTCTTGAGTTTTGTAAGCTATAAAGCGGAGTTTATTGTTAAAGAATAAATTAAATAAAATGCTTTGTAATTAAATCCGATTTTGTTTACAATTTACGATTGCCAATGTCTCATTATGGAGGAGCGGACAGTCAAAGCTAAGATTTTACTGCCACTTCATGCTCCTAAAACTACAGAATGAAGCAAAAAAATATAAAATTGAGTTAACCCCACAACTTTCATTTTGAAAATCGGGCCATTGAAACAAGTTTTATTTATTTCACTGCAAAGGAGCCGAAAAAAGGAAGCATGCATGGCACGATACAATATGATGATGTGGAAAAGGACCGTATTATGTTGGCTCACTCAACTCAATTCAAACCCTTCTCAAGTCGTCGTGATGTGTAGCACAGCACCCTATTGTGTAATGCGGTAAATGGAGTGAGGTGAAGAGTAAAGCTCTTCTATTCTGACTTTCTCCGAAGAAAGAAGGAAACTAATAATAATAAGGGAAAAAGTTTTCGAGAATAAATAAAGACATTTTTTTGTTCCTTTCGGTAGTAAAGAAAGAAACAGATTTTTTCAAACTATTGTTCTCCTGCCACATTAACCATTGTGTTTTTAACAAGTCCCAACAAAGTTCGTTTTAGGATTTGTGTGATTGTGATTGGCTTGGCTGGCTTACCGTAAATGAGCTTGTCTCGTTATTTCACTGAAGAAAGTGGGGCCCTGTCTGAAAAAATATTGATTTACTGGAAATGCAAATAAAATTTTAATCCGATTTTGTGTGGCAACTGGGACGGTGACGGTATACTTACGTAATTTGTACGTCACTCTATAATCCAATCACCATGAATTTTGGAGGGATTAGATTAGATGACTCGATAACTGTAATTTTAGAAATTGGGTAACATATGTAAATGACACGTAATGTTATTGACATCGGGGCGTAGAAAGAAGGGAATCTGCATTTCAACGTGAAATTTCTATGTCACGTCTACACCTCCCACTCGTCATCAACCGCTGCAATGAACTGTAGAGTATATCTCAAAACTTTGGAATTGGAATGAAGTTTCAAAGTTCTCGGAATATTCCATTATTCGAAATTGTGTCACGATTCAAAAATTGGCTTTCATATTTCCTCGAAGAAATATTTTATCTACAAATTATGTGTACTTTTACTATCATTATTTCATAACAGTTTCTAAGAATACATTGAACCTGTCGCTCGCTCGATCATAGTTTCCCAAAAAAATGATGTTTTTTTTTCTTCAGAAAATCTAAACGTGTTATGGCAGACATGTAATGTATAAAAATATATTGAATCAGATGATACTGCTCCTACTCCTCAGCTTCTTAAAAATCTTTTCATAAAGAACACGATTCATTTTTCGTACATGCAAGCGAGCAATCTATCGTGTATGGAAGGTGACACGCTAAAGTGAAAATTGACATTTGAGAAGAAACCATTTACGGTACAGTGTGATATATACGCATAAAATTTCAAACTTTACACTCGCTATATAATTTTTTCAGTCTAAGTTCGAAGAATGTGATCCGATCAGTGAAAATTTGAATGGGTCTTTTCTTCCAGGGATTTATGACCTGAGCACCTCGTAGAAATAGAGAGCGATACGAAGAAGATGTACTACAACTACTACGGACTGTGCCACCACCACTTGAGTAGTATAACATTAGCTTTGCTCGTTTGAAAAAAAGGGTCTTGGGGAAATGGAAGACCAAGTCAAGGGTTGCATTTTATCGGATATTTTATCTCTCCCTGACTAGATTGAGAGCATGACATGTATTCCCTAATATATCACTCGAAAAATTCTCCTTTCGATCCGGCCTTTCTAACAAAAAAAAAGTTTTGCTCGGGTGTACCAATATTGGCTCTTAACTGACTGGATAAATATGCCGAGAAAAGTTGAGAATCGATGTATGTTTTTCTTTAAAATAAGTGGTCCGCGTCTCGTCCAGGCTAAGCGAGGCCAGCCAGGGCAGGCCAGAGCAAAGAGATCCCTTGAATATAAATAAAAGTTGGAATTGATAGGCGGATAAGTAAGGAAGAGGAAAATTTTGTAGTTTTGTATTGGCTTCGTATCACATCACATCACATAGGCATTTTGGGACGTACATCTTTCTCACAACACAAGACAAACTAAAAACAAGATCAAACTGCAAAAGGGCCAAAGGGAGAGGAAAAAGAATGAAAAAGGGAAGCAAGAGAGTTGCAAATTAACTTGTGCACGTGTGCAGTGTACATATTTTTTGGCTTCCTGTCTACCTACCAACCGAAAAAATTTTAAATGGGGAAAGGAAAGGGTGGGGAGCCCTTCCAAAAGAAGGACATGTGAAAGACATAGAGAGACATTGAAGAATTCCAAGGAATGAGGCCTGAGAATGTAGAGAAAACGAACACGAAATGTGTTGTTCTTACATTTATCGCCGCTCCAAATGATGATGTGCGCCTACAAATCACAAGAAAGCTGTAGTATGACGAAAAAAGTTGAGAAAACACGAGGAGATAAAAGTGGGCTAAACATTTTTTAACCCTCTTCCCACTTTTGTTTCGCCAGAGGGACTTTGCGAATTGGAACAAAGTTTAGAAAAATAGAATACGCGGCCTTTTCTATCATGAACGACTTCTAACGCTAATAAAAATGGAGAATATTTTTAAGCTGGCTTTCAAAAAACAGAGATTATGGACATAATGTATTGCTAGCTTTCGACATAAATTCAAGGGAAGGCGTCAGTTTTTAAAATTTACGGTGCCATTAGCCCATGTTCTGTATGCTTACCGGATGCATTCACATAAACCTTTTTATGCATTAATTTTCTCGGAAATAATTAGCATACAATACGAAAGGTCAAGAGATACCATCTGAAAAATGATGGTGTTCAGTTTTCCGAATACGAATACAGTGAATGTAAACACTTATGTACAAACAAAGATTGATCAATTTGAACTACTCAGAACGTAATCGATAAAAAGAACATTTTTACCACTATTTCACCTACGTTTTATCAAACAAATATAAAAATTTATTGAAATTTAGAACGGGACTAATTACAAAGGTCAATCCATTTCTTTAAGGTGACTCAATTCAAGTCTTCTATCTTGTCTCTCAAATACACTTTTTGATCTCACGTATGCATCCTCTCTGACAGCTGAAAAGTTCGTGAGCCAGATAAACTCCAGAAGAGCACAAAACGATCGTGGCCTACATTTTTGAAGTCGTGTATTCCTAATGGTATTGAAATGTTTTTGTGAATAAACTGTGAAGTATTGGAATAAAGAATTTCGTTTCCAATAGCCAAGCCNGCCAGATAAACTCCAGAAGAGCACAAAAACGATCGTGGCCTACATTTTCGAAGTCGTGTATTCCTAATGGTATTGAAATGTTTTTGTGAATAAACTGTGAAGTATTGGAATAAAGAATTTCGTTTCCAATAGCCAAGCCTGCCAATTCCCAGTCAAGTTTGTTTCGTAAAATTTTTTTCGACGTGGTCCGACCATGCGATGTTGGAATGATTTCTTTGAAAGGACTTCTTTCTTCGTGTTGGTTAGTCATCAAAGAAAAATGAGAATTTAAAGAGGGAAAGCTGAAGGGCAATCCAACACAGAAGGAAAACTGTGTGGCATAATGCATTTGAAATTGAGTGGCAATGATACCAGCACATTTGAAAGTAACAAATGTGCATTCTATCAATGCCTTCGTGGATAGTAAACCAAGCAAGTTCTTATTCTTCAGTCTTGAATTTGAATGGCAAAACGTCTGTTGAAATGATAGTGCATATTTATCACGAATCATTTTTCACGGCTGAAGAGAATTGAAATGGAATAGAAATGGTAATGCGAGTGAAAGTAGAACTTTCTTTCAACTCGAAAAGTTATTCAAATACTTTTGGTTTTTACTTTACCTCCTCCAAACAATGTTGTCCGAGACTGTGCCAAACCAGAGTTTAAAATACGACGAAAATTTACCTTAAAATTTAAAAGTCCTTGAGTAAAAGTCTTTTTGTTAGTCTACTGACCTTAATATGGGTTTAATGTCTAAATAGAAACATAAAAAATTCAATTGTTAATGACAATGTTGACATTTCAGTGTTACAAAATCCATTTTCCGACTTTCGAAATGTGCGTAGTTATTCAGCAAAGCGAAAACAAAATAAAAGGAAATGACAAAAAAAAAATTTCAAAAGGAATGTCCAGAATTCGATTTATGAAATCTCTGTTTGAAATCATGTGGGCGTAATGTTCCAGAAAACTGTAGCAGTTCAAGACACTGTACATTTTGCTACTGAAGTCGATACGATATTTGATATGACTGTGAATTACACTTGAGAGAAAGAATGACATTTTTTATTCTTAGACGACTCATCCTCTCACGATTGCATAAGCAACAGACGCGTCACATGACAAACTCTCCCACACCTGCAAAAAGTCCTATTCACATTGCATTGCATTCAATAAGGCAAATATATTGTTTTAGCGATTTTTGATTTTTCGAAGCATGCAAAACTTGTGAGGAGAGAAGTTCCAGAGTCGGTTTCAGGTAAAGCTAAGTGAAATATAAAAAGTGCGAGGGGTAAAGAAGAGGATTCGACTCGACCACTATTTTGTTTGCATGAGCCGTGCCACAAGGAAAATGCGAAATACTCTGGTTCGGCTCTCTGGTTTTTCTTTTTTCCAATGCATTTCATATGATACACATCCACTACCACCACCACCACTTCCACCGCTATACTTACAACCCAACTTGTACACAGTTACACAGATCGAGATTGCTTGTGTGCCATTCCAAGCATTCCCCCTTTTCCTCCATCCCACATTTCCCCTGCCTTTCTGGAAAAAAATGGAATGGTGGATTGGAGGCTCAGTCACTTTCTAACACTTTCCACGGAAGGAGCTTGAGCCAAACCAAGGTGCACACCTGGAGCCGTCACCACCGTTGTCTCAGGACAAAGCTTTAATCTATTACTTTTCTTCCATTTTTATTCCTCATTCCTTCAGTTCACTAAAAAAAAGAAAGTGGTGAAATGTGAGGAAGGAGAACATTGGTAGCATTTTTATTTCTTTCTTTCTTTCTTTCACCTCGTGAAGTGAGTGAGCAAGCACATATCACATAAACAGACAGACAGATCATTTTCCCAGTTGTCACCGTCAGTGTCATTGTTTTGTCATGGAATTGACACAACTGTTTCATATCAAAAGAAATGGTAAGATCATCTTCCGAAAACAATCATGACCTGCCCGTGGGATATACTACCAGATCATATCAGTGTCGGGGGCATATTGCACCCTTATATCCTTCTTTCTCTATTTTGATTGTGATCAAAGACGACATATCAAAACAAAAGGGGGAAATTCCTTTTCTTATTGTGACATCAAAGTGACAAGTAAAAAAACAGTCCAAGTTCATCATCCGCCAAGAAGAAACAAAAATGTACTAGTGAAAGGAAACAAGCGCCAAGAGACTCGTATGTATAGATGTACGTCAAATCGCACCTTTTCCTAGTTCCGTTCAGTACGTAAAACGTACGTTCTCCGTTCTTATTCTTCAAGAAATCTTAATAACTTTGGTCAATGGTGCTGTAAAATAGAAGAAAATTGCTGTGAAGCGTAGTTCATAGTGTCTTTGGTTTGCTTGAACAACATCATCATCGTATGATCTTCAGAGAAAAGAGAAGAGGAAAATCGTCTGAAATGGCTTAATAAGGTAGGATCACTACATGAGCTTTATCCGCTTACGTCTTTTTGTTTCCTGTCTTCTTTTCCCCCATTTCTGCTACTTTCTTTGTGAGTATAACTCAAAACTCTCTTTTTTTTTAAGAAAAAAAGTTTGGTATCTACATATCCTTACAAAATGAAAGTAATTTGACTAGATCTCAAACTTTTCGTACATTTGCTGAGGTAAAGAGAAAAGAATTCGGGTTTGTGTTTGGCTTTGCCATAATGTAGTTAAGAATCTCTTTAGCGTGATCGTTAAAGGTAGCACTTTAGACTCTTGGGTGACTTTACAAAATTCACTTGTCTTTTAATAACATCAAATAATGCCATTATGTACGATGATACGGCTTACCACTAAACTCACTTAACTGTGTTCTCTGACTTTCAAAGTTTTCTGAAGCGGTAGTCGTATTGATAACATTTTGTATGTCAGCATGCTTTACACAAAAGTGGCATTTTTTTAAAAGAAAATTACCTTACTCCCTAATGGCATATACGGAGGAAGGAAGGAGTTGAAATCTGCTTACCATTTCTGAAGCAGAATCCAATGAGGAAAGTGGATTTTTTTAGGATGGTAGAATTTCGGATAATACATCAAGCAAAAAAATCCCTCTTTCTTGGCTCAACTCTCCTGACTCAGTTCAGAGAAAGCTGTTGAGCAAATGTTTGATATTTTATACATGTTTGGTTTCATCCAGTACCAACACCAAAAACTTTTTTTATAACCTAATCTTATAAGCATATTATGAACTATACAAACTGTTTGAGAAGCCATAAAATATTTTTCCTCTCTTGCTCTTTTTGCTGAGAAAACGTGGTCCACGATGGAAAAAATATGTCTAATAAAATGATTGCTCGAGTTAAGTTCAGACTTCTCACAACCACCCGTTGCCGCCTATCCTATAGAAATAGATTATTTTACAGTTTTTGGCACGGCGTTTCCCCTCACTCGTTCCTCATGAAGCAGCAAAAGTCATCATAATTCCCACTTTCAAATCTGTTGATTCAGTAGAAAAAACGTTTTGAGAATTTTTTTCCATATTCAAAGAAAAATTGTGTTAGGACTTCTTTTTTTTTCTTTTCAAAAATGGTGCTGATGTTGCCTTTTCGGAAGAAGGAAAGAAAAGGGAAAATGTTGATTTCATTGTTATCGTGTCGACCGACTTATGAGTGTAGTATGGCTTTGACTGTGACGCATTCAACTCAAAAGAAAAACTATTTTCTTTCCGTTGTCATTAAAGTAATTTTTCTTTTTAACGATGTAACGATGGACGTTTGTAAGGCACATGTCTGTAGGTTAAATGTAGGGGAGACCTCGTGTAAATTGCGCAACTTTTCCAAGGAACATGAAAATTCAGACATCATCGCCTCCTTCGATCTTGTCCTTGTCTGGGCACATAAGGTATATGGAGCAGACGAATCATAAAAGCGATCCTTTTTTTTTAGCCTTTTCATGTTTTGTTTTACTTTATCCAATTTCATGTTCAATATGATAAATGAAAAACAAGAAGTTTTGATTGTCTCTCCTTGCCCTATTCTCGTTTCCTACTTTACATGTATATTATTTATTGTATTTGTAATAAAATTGTCTAGGACTAGCGATGACTCAAGTTCACTAATAAACTTTCTTTAATTCTTCACAACTCGGTCGGTGCAGAATTGGATTGGAATGTAGGACTCGCTCGCTCATTTCGTGGGAAAGGATAGATTAAAGTTGTTGGAGGAATTTCAGATTGTATTTTAACAAAATTATGGCAATTTCTCAAGCAACTCTCGTTTCGCAAAAAAGTTTGAGAAGTCAAGGAAAATTTGCAAATCATATTTCCCTCACCCCAACTCAAAAATGTTTAAGCTTTTGACGTAATCCGAAACTTATTTATGAAGTCAGAGATGCAGTTCCCTAAAAATGTGAGATGCGCTTTCCACTGTCATTCCTTTTCCTTTACATTTCTTAGTCAAGTTATATTTTATTTAATATTAAAAAGTACAAAAGCATCATGGCTTTTCTCCCAATTTAGAATTTGACTTTTTTCCTAGTGTTATGCTGATAAACTTTTATTCCATTCACGAAATAACGACCAACTTTTCCCAGTCTTTGAGTAAAACGACAAACATTAAGGAAAATGAATTTTTTAAGAAGTTAAAATTTAAGACTGTTGTTTATGCAAAAAGAGCGAGAGTTTCCCCCTCCCTACAAGTTATACTACACCACACCTAGTCACGATTTTGGGATCCATCTACTTGACTGAAATTAAAGAAGTTTGCGCTTGAAGAGCATACTAAAATAAACTCTTGTTTTCTAAACGAATCAACTTTCCTCTCCCTCCTCCACAATCCACAATCCGTTCCCCAATTTCGCAATATAAATGTAACAACGTTGATATTTAGATAAAAATAGCATTCGAATTTCTATTGTATGAAAGGGAATTGAGAGGCACTTTATGTTAGTAGAATACGAAAACGGAGTAAATTAAATTAGTGTGATGAGACAATCNCTACAAGTTATACTACACCACACCTAGTCACGATTTTGGGATCCATCTACTTGACTGAAATTAAAGAAGTTTGCGCTTGAAGAGCATACTAAAATAAACTCTTGTTTTCTAAACGAATCAACTTTCCTCTCCCTCCTCCACAATCCACAATCCGTTCCCCAATTTCGCAATATAAATGTAACAACGTTGATATTTAGATAAAAATAGCATTCGAATTTCTATTGTATGAAGGGGAATTGAGAGGCACTTTATGTTAGTAGAATACGAAAACGGAGTAAATTAAATTAGTGTGATGAGACAATCGAAAACATCACTACCAAAGCCTGACTAAATAGGTATTCATCATGTAACTCGTAATTTTAAATTGTGATGTATGTACTTTGTTTTCACAATTCCAGGTATTTTCCTTTCGATTACATCATCTAACATGGTACAATTTGTAGTTTGCAATTTATGAGAGTTTAGGAATGTAATTCTCAAGGTCGATTCCAAACAGTTTCTGGTTGTGACAGCACGTAAATTATTTTTTTTATTTAACCTTCATCCATTATGCATGTTTTGGTCTTGGAATGTGTACTTATTATTCAAATTGCTTTGTCTACAGTAATTCTATACAATTGCCTATTTCAAGCGAAGAGGTGCATCAAATATTGAATTGGGTTTGCTTTTATTATTGCAAAAAGATATGAATGGTACTCTTTTATACGACAAGGCGCCAAGGATAATTTTATAATGGAAACGGGTAATGTCAGTTCGTATTGTGGTCACTTGGTTCGGCGGGCCGAAAATAGAAATGAGTGGGAAGTCGACAGGTCTTTAAGACGTGAGGTTCTTGTGGTCCTGCCACGGTCTCTCTTCTCAAATATCGATTGGTAAAACAAGAAAGGCGATCGAGTTTGTCTTTTGAGTTAAATGTTGAACGAGAGGAATGGAATGGATAATAAGATAAACAAACAAGGGAAGGAAAAAAATAAACTTTGTAGAAATAGCTGCCGATTTTCATTTCTCCAATGTTTCCCTTCCTTCTCCTTCGTGATCTCTTTTTTCTGGGTTAGGCGGTACGCCTCAATGACCTATTATGTAACTCGAATACAAAGTTTTTCCAAAGTGGAACGGGGTAGAAAATAAAAAAGTCTTGAATCCTACTTGGACTTAATCTTACAATGTCAAACATAAGCTAAATGGATCTATCTATCCACAGCTTCGAACGCAGCGGCTTTTTGTAAGCCCAACATCATCAAAGTGTAAACAAGGCCGACATCTTGCTTGATGATGATCATCACATCTCAAATCACGATTAAGCGGATAGTTTTAGAACAATCCACAATTTTTTTCTTTCTTCTCTCTTGTGAAAAATTTTTTCCCCTTAGCTTTTTTCTTGCGTAAACACGCGCTACCAAAATCAAAACAATTTTCTCCTATCTAGACTTGACTTATTCGCTTTTCCTTTCTGTCTTCCTATTTTTCTCCTTGAATCACAGCTGGATAGCTGGGTAAACAGTGGAATGGAATATAGGTTGCGAGTTGATGAGATGAAATGAAGGTACACACACACTTCGATTAAACGCTTATAAGAGCTTTGATTCCTCGTCTAAAAAAAAACTTTTTTTTCTTGAGACTTAACCGGAAAGCCGTTCATTAATCAACATTACATGTGAACTTTCTCCACAGAGCCGATGCCGATCTGCTACTATACTTATCCTACTGTGGCGGGTATACCGCTTCCTTTTCATTTGTAACTGACATTTTTACTCACCAACCGAGCCAGATATTGCATCAGATTAGTTCTCCTCGTCCACAGAAAAAGGGTTTTTGTCGTGCCGTGCCTGGTATTATGTGCGCCTCTTCCAAAGGTAAAAAAATGTACGTACATGCATAGGTAGCTAGGCACCTACATAACTTACCTACATTCCATTCCACTTCAAAACTTTTTTCTTATTCTTTGTAATGCTCCTTTTGTTCTGGTAAGAGCCAAGCCAAGGTTTTCTTTTTTCTACTATTACACTCGAGGTCAGAGCAAGCACGAGTTACAGTATAAATGATTAGTGGATAAGGCCAGGACAAGTTAAAGATATGACATATAATGCATACGTTACAGTATAAACACAGCATAAGAGCCAAGCCAAGGTTTTCTTTTTCTTTTTATACTTTATCATGTCAGATTGTAGGTGCACACCTGTAAAGGCAATAAATAGGACAGAGGAAAATATTTATACGGCTTCTTCCTACCTGCAATCACATTTTTCATTGATGCAACTGTGTCACGGTGAAAGTCACGTAGTCATGCATGCAAGCAGGCACAAAATGAAACGCAATGCAATACATACAAATATCCTATCTGAGTTTCACCACATAGGTTATACACACTGAAACTGCGACGTTTCTAGTGACACAGACCCTTCACGTTTCTTCCCTTCGCGGAAAGATTTTCTGTTGCTTTCTTAGGCAGAGGGAAAGGAGAGGGTGACGGTGCCTAAAAGAGATTATTACGTCAAGACATAATTCTGAAAAGCTCCGACGTAAATAGATATATGATTGATTATTGATGGCATTTTTTTTAGAAAATGGACCTAAATGTGATGATGACGCGTGATCTGTCCTACTTAAAGGAGGTAGGTAGGTACACATGGTCAAGCGCTGGTGCTGTGGATGTTTATTAAAACGTGTTTTCGTTGTTGTTAGTTTAAACGATCGAATTGCAAATGTCCAATTTGCAATTTCTATTCATTAATAACGTGTTTTCCTTGAGCCTTAATTGTTTTCACGTTTTTATGAATTCCTCACAGAAGCAACAGCCAATTCAAGCCAACCAACATTTTTGTACGAACATGAGCTCATTCATGACAATGACAAATTGACGTTACAGCAGGTTCCATTGTCAAACATATTTTCATAAATAAGCATATTCAATTTTTACGAAATGTAGTTTTTCTTTCCCTCCCGCTGACTTACAAAATAAAGGAGAAAATCCCTAATTACTTGGCGAACCACAAAGCCTCTCTGTTAGTTTTTTTGTCTGTCGTCGACATGAATTAATGCATCAATAATAATAGGCAATAAGTGTTACGCAAATCTTTTCCCCTCAGCAGCGGTAAAATGACTGATGATGATCAAATCATTGTGGAATGCATGGCAGTGGCAGGAAAAATGTGCTGTGGTGTGGTGTGGTCTTGGGTCTTGTGGGAGAGGGTACAAAATGCTCAACAAAGGATGTACATTTTACTTACTTATTCCATTATCCGAGCGGAGTTACAGTTACAAGCTAATTTAAGGACCTATAATGCTTGGATCTCTTTCTGTCTGCTGTTGAGTCATTCCAAAAGTAAATATGTTCGTATGTGTAACTGAACAATATGCTGTGTGTTTTCAGTACTTTTTCACTGGTATTCGGTTTCGTTAGTTTTTGTAAAAGGGAAAGCCATGGGCCTTTTTCCATTTTCCGTTAGATAAAGTAAATGTAATGTGGTGCGGTTTTGCCTTTGCGTTTGCTGGCGGAATCAAATACCAAAAGGTTTATCCTGTCTTCCTAATTACTGGAAAGGTCAGAAAAATATATCGTATTTCATTCTCTTTCAATTCTTGTTCCTTTCCATCGTTTGGCTATGTTTCCCCAAGAACAAAGCCTTATGGAATTAGGAATCGACAGTATAGGTTTTCTTTTGCAGTGCGTAAAAGCACAATCCTTTGAGGTTATTACAATCTATCAAGTAATTTGAACCGCCTTTTGAAAAGCAGAAACATTTCTTTGAATGAAGAACCACAAAAAACATTCTCGTTCTCCCCAATTTTCTTTCAGTTCCGATGAAGGAGAAACCACAGCGCGGAAAATTTTCTGCTTATGAAGCCCATTTGTATTTTGTGTTAAACCACAAAGAGAAAAACACCTACAAATGATTGTGGCATTATTTTGCAAAGCCCACGCAATTATTTAACTTTTAAAAGGACAAGAAAATAAGTAGAATGGAATTAAATGAGACCTCCTCTGATGCAAAAAGCCATAAAAGTTTGTAGTCTCCCACGTATTCTTCCTGGCTACAGCTTTTAATTTTGCATAAAATAGTGGGCATACAGGTAAGGACAAGAAAATAAGTAGAATGGAATTAAATGAGACCTCCTCTGATGCAAAAAGCCATAAAAGTTTGTAGTCTCCCACGTATTCTTCCTGGCTACAGCTTTTAATTTTGCATACAGGAAACAAAATTCTATTTAAAATTCAAGCACTGTTATCCACCTTCAGGATATACGGGCTCCTTGAAGGCTTAAAATTAAGCCGCCAGCTGCCTTCTTTCAAGAGACTGGCCTGAACATACCGCCTTCGCAAATATTACATTCTCTTATCGATCAAATCAAGCCCCTATTAACATGCCAGAGGAAAGATAAACAAACATAAACAGAACTTTTCGATGGATCGTTTACTTTCACCTGGAATAATCCTCCTTGATATCAAATTACAAAAAAAATAATCGATGACGATGATGATCATGGCAATTCTCGGGGGAACAGCAAGAAAATCTAAGTAAGCCTCTATTGTACTTCTACGTGTCCATTTTCCATAACTTTGATTCATTCCATGTCCCTGGGGATCATTAAGCAAGATTACTACTGTTTGAGAGGAGGACTCCTATTAATATGCCAGAGGAAAGATAAACAAACATAAACAGAACTTTTCGATGGATCGTTTACTTTCACCTGGAATAATCCTCCTTGATATCAAATTACAAAAAAATAATCGATGACGATGATGATCATGGCAATTCTCAGGGGAACAGCAAGAAAATCTAAGTAAGCCTCTATTGTAGTTCTACGTGTCCATTCTCCATAACTTTGATTCATTCCATGTCCCTGGGGATCATTAAGCAAGATTACTACTGTTTGAGAGGAGGACATGAATAGCACAATGAAAAAAATACTGTTTATGATTGCGGTATATTATGGTTATTATTTATTTAATCGTTTCTTGTGCTAACAGGAACTGTCCAGATATGAATAGCTTGCTTTGTGTAAAATCATAGTTATGGGTCGTTCATTCATTCATGCTTACTTTTATGTCAAACGGTAAAGTATCCACGTGTCTGACGATATTTCCTGAGCTGACTTTAGGTTGACATGATTTAGAGTTAGCAATTACCTAATTTTAAATCCAGAGAAGCGCACGCAGTTCAAATCAGTCTACGCTCAGGAGTTGGGTTTTCGACAATATAAAGCAGACGGGTCTTTGTTCCAACATTTAGGTTTTTGTATTTCCCTCCCACACACATTTTGGGCTGGAGGGAGTAAACTGAAATACAGACATCATATAAGTACAACCTAATCATGTCATGCTTGAGTCAACATGAATTTCGAGACATGATATTGAAATGGCCCCTTAATGAAATAATTCCATGCTTTAACTGAACCTTATTGGAGTTGTTCATGTTCCTGATAATTAAATGGAATGAAGCATGCACCTTTATCTTTACCGATTATTTCCTAATGTCCATGTTTTGTACATACCTCGCAATAAAAATATTTTTAGCTCATACAAAGTGGCACTAATGATGATATAAAGTGCTACATTTACTCAAGCTCAGCTTTTAAAAATCCTCTTCACTCCTTCTTTTATTTACCGTGATAGTTCGACACAAAATGAATTATTGATGTTAATGTGTAGAGACCAAGACAATTTTATCGATTTCCCCGATCTATAAACATTTTTAGAACTGAGAATGTGAGTAGCCGCCGCTGTTTTTTATGCACACCTTTTGCAAACACCAACGACTTCCAAAGGGAAAACAGTGTTCGTAAATGAAATGAATCCTCTCCACCTCCAGATAAAAGGACATTAAGCTGGAAGGAGAGTGCCCATTTTATTGGTAACGAACCATTCTAACCTCCACTTCCCCCGATCAAAAGCAGGAGGACTACCTCTAAAGTAGTGGTAGCAGCAGTCGAAGCATAGCATAATGCATGCCTACTCACGGCCACGGCATGGCAAGTAGATCGTGCCTATTACTTTATCCTTTCCCATTCCGAGAAAAAATAACATCACCGTAATCGATCTAATAGCCCCAGAGAAATCTTGTTGGCTTCTTCATTCCATTTTTCGATTGAAAGCGCTTATCGTATCTAAAAAAAGAGATCTCGGGCAGTGTCTGATCAGATCCGATTCGATCCCATCAGACAAGAATAAGTAGTTGTTAGAACTGTGCATCTGAATAACAAGAGGAGGATCAAGAACCAAGTTCAGTTCAATTCAATCAAAGCCATTTTCTTTGTTCTTTCATTCAAAGAATGCCTCGCCCGACAACCTAACCATATGCTCTTTCGTGCCTGAGTTTGAGCGGAAAACGCCCGCCCGCACTAGTCAAGTAAGGCATGATGACATGAAGGTCTAAAAAAAAGAAAGTTTTACGTAATCATCCATTCTCATGCCATTCTTTTTCCCTCAAAATGAAAAATGGAAAGGAGAAAGCATGTAAACATAAGAGAAATGCTGGCCCGCACGCCAGAAATAAAAGGGAAAAAGCATGATTTGTTTATTGAACCATGTGATCACCTCACCATACCAAAAGCCAAATTCATTCTGCTATTCCACCACTGCTGATTTCTTTTTTTCCGAATGACTTACCCGCTTTTTTCTACACCAAAAAATCGACCATCATGAATGTTCAAAAAGAACATGAATATTTTCAGCTTTGGCCTTGACGGTTTAAGTGAAATAAAAATATTTGTTGTGTACTCAACTAAACCTGATAGAGAGCAAAACAGTTATCAAAATACTACTAGGCCATACGGAATGCTTTAATGTCTTAGGCAAAAAATAATAATTTTAAAAAGTGGACAGACATAAGAAATAATCGTTATGATTCCGCTTCATGTTCCTAAAACGTTTTATTTTTCCTTTGCCTCCCCATTCCTCCACCTTTATTTAACTACAAGCGAATGTGTAGTAGTGGAGTAGTTTCAATGAAGTCATAAATTACATGTAAATAATATTCTTCCTCATTTACCGTTTCATGGGATGTTGTATGCTCTCTTTTTACGATGAAGTAAAACTGATACTCACGTCATATCATTGTTTGGAGTGAGACGTGCGCTTTTACTTTTGCCATTTTCTCAATACTTGTGCTGTTGTGATAAGACGTTTTTTTCTTATTTTGTTTATGATGCGAGGCGATACGCTCGCTTTTTATCTTTAAAAATTTCCCTTTGTTACGCGATCTTATTTTCTGATATTGAGCATGCATTATATTATCTCATCTCTCACTATTTTCCATATCAAATGACAAAAAACTTTTGAAAGAAGCAGCACATCTAAAAAAATTGCAAATGTCTCCGTTTTTCCTGGGTTCCTTTATTTGAGCATCTCTCTTGAATTTTGCATGTACCTCCTTGAATTCATAATGATCTTTTGAAGATGAGCATGCGACTTGTTTAAGAAAAAACTGCTGTATTATGCATGCATTTTTATTATGAGAGTAGTTTTTTTGCATCAAAATAGAAAATTGTGTCGTAGTTGTTTTGTCGCTCATCTGTCCCTTATAGGGATGTGATACGAAGAATGACTAGAATTGAGAGGAAATAGGCATGAATTGCTTTCGCTAGTTTAGCATTACATCTAAAAATACTTACTCTTGCCTCTGGAATGAGTTGCTTTCTGGAGAATGGTTCCTTATAGGGATGCGATACGAAGAATGACTAGAATTGAGAGGAAATAGGCATGAATTGCTTTCGCTAGTTTAGCATTACATCTAAAAATACTTACTCTTGCCTCTGGAATGAGTTGCTTTCTGGAGAATGGTAGTAGTAAAAGAGGACGTTGACGACCGAACCGAAGGATGTGTTAGCGAAGCGTGGTTTCAAGAGTCACTCATGAAAAATAATTGTACTCTATGCAAGGAAATATGCATTCTTCCCATGAAGTAGGTAGATCTCATCTGCAAACAGCTCGAAGCACTAGAATTGACTATGAGCTGTCTTCATAAGAGGACATTCTTACCAAGGCTTTTTTTGGTTATCACAAGACGAACCTAATGTCTTAAAAACTTTTCTTGGATTGGAACGTGTTTCTCGTTGTTGTTTGTTGTTGCTTTGCGTGCAAAGTTGACTTGCCGAACATTCGCACATGGGCATGGATATCGTATAGGGATTATAATCATGACGGACTTTCGGTTAATTTTCGGGTTATACCATGACTGAAAAATAGTTTTCTCTGTACAAGTAAACGACTTAAATCAGCGGTCAAGCTTGGCAATTTTGTATCCTTGAATTGTTTTAAAGCGGATACCACCGATTTTTAGTTCACGCGCCACTGCAATGAAATTTTAAAATGACACGTTGTATTGGAATAGGAAACGAAATGAAACAACAAGCAACAGCGATGACTGTCCTACGAGACTTAAAAGACCATATATAGTATTGGTTGTAGTATTTTAGTTACTGTATTGGGTATCACCTTCAATATTTATCCGGGCGTCAGAGAGACATTATCCATTTCCATTCCGTTCGACAACACACCTCGCGAAAAAGTTTGTTGATTATACACTCAAAACTAAGGAAAAGTAACTTGTTTGCTTGAGTCAGAGGAGTCGTCATAAACTTGAGGAAAAATCGAACATTGCTTGACGTGGCATGAGTAAAGCACAAGGAGACCGACAGTCATGGACTCGTAGACGAACGGGTAAATAGATAGCATTACCAGTAAATTGCTCGATTTCTCATGAAGAAAGAATGTACTGGAGAATTTAACATTACTGTGCAAAGAAGTACTATAAATACCACTTCTTCCTTCAAATTTCTCCACGTAAAGGTGTCAAACTGTTGGTTATAAAGCCAATAAATAAAGAAGGGAAGGGGTGTTTGAGAGGGAAGCCTCTCCAAAGCGAATGCCAATATTCACTTATTATTTCATTGAAAAGTGTACATTTTCCATTTACTCTTCTTTCAAAGAGATTCATGCATTTCTTCCTGAATATAAAATAAACAAGTTTAAACGATAGTGAAAGACCCGAGTCGAGTCATAAACAAAAATAAAGTGAAGCAACTTTTCTCCAAAAAAATAAGGCAAGGGTATATATGTGTAAGAGTTAATGTATAACTTATGTAAGTATGTTTGTTTTTCTGTATCTCTAGTCTCAAATGCCTTACTTTTCGTCTAAAAGTAGTGGAAGTCATGTTATTACGTCGTTTTTGTTTGCTCCGCGTTTTTCTCTACCGAAAGAACGACAACACAACAACAAGTTAACTCTTCTTCACAAACAAACAAAAACATTGAGGTGGATCGACAAGAAAATCACCACTCAACTCAACTTGGAAAAGAAAAAAAAATCTTGGGAATGGAGTGGGAAATGTGGAGAAGGTAAGTTTTGAGGTGGTTGTTGAGGAAAATGTCTAAAATAGCTACATACTTTGAAATCTTTACTGTCAAGAGTTTCTTATGCTTATAAGTATAGTTGGCCAAGCCACCGACCGACAGACAAAGGCTACACTAACGTGAGTATATAGGTATTGCCATTGCAGTAATGGAGATAGGGGCTCCTAACCACTTTGTCTTTTTATGATGATGATTTAAAATCGAAGAGGAAACCAACTTCTTTTCAGGAATTTTTGTAGACATTATTCTTCCTCAAATTCATGATACCTTGGGGCTTGTCTTAGGAGGGGAAACTTTGGTCGAGTATTTAATTTTCTAGAATTTAATGGAAGGAAAACATGAAGACGATTTTTGATTTCGAGTCCAAGTCATTGAAAACATTTATTTCGTGGGGGAAAAAGAAGTTTTTTTGTTCCCTGGACTGTTTTGTAGTAGTACTACTCTTCTGAGGCTAGATCAATTTGGTAGGAAATGGTTTCCTAAATATGATGACGGCTGTTTTCACAGGGAAGCAAAAGTTTGATTATGTCTGAAAGCAAGTCAATTTACCTGTAATGTTTGCTCTCTATTTATTTATCTTTGGAAGTCTACACATTACGTTACATGTCGATCTGTATCTTTACTCTGACGCATTTGATGGGGGAAGTAGTTGAGTGTGAGGTTCTATCTACATGGAATTGTGGAGTAATATTAATTCAGGAAACGAGTAATGTCTCAACTGCAACTGGTAAAGGGAAGATAATGGCTTAAGAGTGCTCGCGTGAGCTTGTGTGTGGTCTCGCAGTGGTGCATAATGCTCAGAAAAGAATATCCCCGGGAGGCTGGTGAAAAATGCATGGTATACTTGGGGCCAATAAAACAGCGATTTTTTCTTCGTGTAAAAGACATTCATTTCTGAATAATTTAGTTTGAGACTTGGGTAAACACATAGAAATCTCGGAAACAACGCTATGTAAATATCCCGCAGTTCAAAGTAGCCAGCTCCGTTTCTTCAACTTGTGATTGTATTCTTGAAAGTCGATCGAAAACTTTGGGACATGCCTAATTAATTACAATTTATCTACAAACGATCAGAATTGAGGGCGAACGTGAGTAGTAACGGAGTTGTATTACTTTAGCAGTAGGTGGATAGGAAAGGTAATTGACTCCAAAAAGTCCAAACTCGAACAGAACTTAATTTCGTTGATTACTACATTGCTGGCATCCGCAATCACTCTGTGAGTGTTTGCAACAAGGTGCAACCTAAGAATTCTGAGGATGTTCACAAAAAAAACTACCATCCAACTTTCTTCACTAACTGACCAGACTTTTTCTTCTTTGTAACCTTTAACTTTCTTCCTTGTGTTTTCTCGTGCATTGTAATTGCATTCGGGCTTCCATTCCATTCACCTTCAAAGACTAACTTCTTCATCTACTGACGTAACTTTCTTTCTTACATACCACAACACAGCGTACCATTCCACTGCGATAAGGAAAAGAAGGAGAGAACATGAACTATTAAAAGAAATAGGATTTGTATTTGTTTGGAGCCGTAGCATTCTGGAGTTTACTTCATCTCATTCGAAATTCTCAGAGTAAAAGCAAAGTTAGCTTGATCTTGGAGAAGAAAGATTCGCACATTTACTCATATTTTCATACTGGAGAAATATTGTTAAATGCATTGCTATTCCTATATTCGTGTCTACAAGCGAAACGTGTGGGTCGATATTGAAGGTTACCTTCTAATATGCATTATAATATTCGATGTTGATAACCTTGCAATACGTTATCCCTTTACTTCCACAAGGAAAAAAACACAATTTTTTACATGTCACTTAAGACAAATATGCAATGAAAAAGTCATCAGAAAAAAAACTGGAAAATATGTTGATTGTCATTGTCGTAATCATTTCATGTCTGGTCTATTGTAGACTTCTACAGTGTTACAGCGAGTCATTATTACAAGTCACATTTTTGCCAAGCCGGACAGAAAACGCCCATTTACTTGACAAGTCAATGACGATATTTCATCACCGCCAGGACTTATTTGAAACATGGTGGAATTTGAATGATTATATACTTTTGACAACTTGAAATGCCAAATTTAACAAGAAAAAACAAATAGGTACTTGTCATTTATGAAAACTTGCGATGCCTCGTCTCACTTGCTTCAAGTAAGCCCTGAAGTATCTGCTCATAACGATTGTGTATAAGCGGATTAAAATTAAACACGCACTTTCTATTCAGTGCATACGTCATTTGGCAATTTTTCTTTGAAAGATGTATTCAGTTAGTTTGCCCACCTTACGTAAATTTCCTCTCTTCCAGCCATCCACCATGGGAATACTAATCACTGTGAAAGTGTGGGCTTAAGCTCCATTTCCAGTATGAAATGCGCAACGATTGTTCTAGTGCCCTTTCTAATGCGAAGGGTCTTAACGTTGTTGTTGTCTCTGGAATTCAAATAAAATGACGATGCGATATGTGTGAGGTGCGGGTGGGTGTGTGTATGAGAAAAAACAAAAACGGGGGCGGCAATGGGGCATCAACAGAAAGCTCATAAATTACAACGATTTACGTATTTTGAAACTTTAAAAAGACTAAAGTTGTAAAACGTGAATTCTCTTTTCTTCTCTGGTAGCCATGCTTGTATCGTCATCCTCATCGTCATCACTTTCATGGAGAGACTAACAGGAAACTGCAAAATGGATCTGGAAGTACAATACCATATAATATATCATGAGAATCTTCTTTTGTGAATGAAAAGGAAGTATTTCTCCTTTTTTGTTTGTTCGTTTGCTTTGTTATTTTTACTATGCGTTGCTCGTACCCCTAAAAGTTCCAGCTCAGCGGTGCATGCATGAACAAACAAACTCGAGATATGTATATCCTCTCATTTTCGGGTGTTGAATAGTAATGCAGAATACGAATGAAGTGCAACCTAAAGCTAAGCCATAGCAAAATATTCAATCCTCCTTTCTAACCGAAAAGCAGAGTGTTTCCTGAGTAGAGGGAAACGAAATTTTCCCACAGGTATACCAAATCCGGAATTGGGGTAACGTTATTCAAAAGAAAACGTTTTTTGGTTGGTTGTACGCAATAAAGGCAGTTATGGCGAATTATCGGTATTTGCGTTACATCGTTTTTGTAAATAAAATTTAATTTTGATTTAGCCAGTTTGTTAGCACAAGTTAGGAATTACCTACAAAATCATGATAACTTTGCACTCATCCAAAATTGTTAGCGGTAAACAATAAAGCGCAATTATTGATCAAGGTCAATAGTTGGTTGTGGTGATCATTGACCACTTAATCGTCCTTTTATCGATCTTGTTACATCATAGTTAAACTCGTCATCAGGTCAATGACTCAAACCATGAGGCTAATTCCTAACGCCATTAACGTCACATTGTGGCAAATTGATCAATTTGGCAATAAATCAATTAAAAGACAGCGAGTTACATTACAGTTACTTGATACATTTTTTACAGCTAGATAGACAGTTATATTAGTTCACTAATTCAAATTGCCATATTAAAACCATTGCTAATACTTGCCACTTTTATAATAGGCAGTCGTCGATTTCAATTCACTTTTGTAATAAGATTGCATATAGGTAGGTGGAAACAATGTTTAAAGGCAATTGATAACTCTTAATCTTTATTCAACAAACTATAGACGAAAGAATGATAAAGCTGGGCTTAAAAATGCAAAATGTTTAGCTTTTGTTAACCGTTATGTATTGATTGGTTTTAAAGATGTTTTCCTAATGCTTTTTGAATGAAGCTATCTCCGGGTTTTATTAATTAGCCTCAGGGAAATATATTACGAATGGTGTCTTATGACGAAGGCCTAATTTATTGAAGACTTCAGAATTTCTCCATATTAATGAATACATGCTTTGACCACTATTTATCGCTTGTACAATTATTCCGGCTTGCTTTGATTAGAATGCAGTATTCAAGGTCTGGACAAGACCTTGGTAGTCCCCATTTAATTTCAAAGAAGTAACATGCATAACAAATGAGAAATAATTACAATTACTTACATCTCCGTAAAATTAGTATTCAATGTCAGTGATGTTAACTTGAATTAGTAACCCAAGCTGACATCCATATCGACATGAAAAATAGTCCCGGTTCCAATAAAAAGGAAATGGAAACATCACCCAGATCGGTTCGAAGAGCTATCAAAATAACAACAGTTGCGACAGGAAATGTACAATCATGGCCGATATGAACATATCAAATTTTATGTTATGAAAATAGTGCGCATAGTTTTATCAGACAAATGTGCACATTATTATCTGCCTAAAGGTAATGCCACTTTATTGGCACATCCTGAAACTTTGTTTTCCGCATGTAAGCAGGTTCATTTTCTGAAATATTTTACTTTCAAATTAACCGTCGGCAAATCTATGGCTTGTCCATTCCTTACTAGTACAGTGTAATAACTAATAACAGTGGGAATGCAAATATAATTTTGAAGTATTTTTTTGTGTATCAGAAAGATTTTGAAGCATGCAGAAATTAACTGCACGTACTTACCTGTTCCTGTTAATGACTTTGCCATTTTGAAAGTCATTTGGATGTTCAACCAAGACCTACAGCAAAAACTAATTTTCTCACACTCCATTCTCCCATACTCCCTTTTCATTTGGAAAAATTACTCTTAAGCTGGGTGCTGACTTCACTATAACGTACTGATGATTTCTGTATGTCTTTTCTTTTTGATGTTTGGACTTACTTCAACATTTTCCTCATGCCTTCACTCTAACGTCATTTTGCTGAAATTCGTAAAGGAAGTGCAAATGTCAACAAAACCACAGCTGATTGTGTATCTTGTTGTAACCGTTTTTATTTTTCAAAATCGAAGTAAAATTACTGAATTCGGTAAAGTAGACAATTAATTACGTAATTATCGAATTACTGTTATTGTTATTTGCATTTACCAGCTGCACTAAACCGTGAAAAAAGCAAAGAGCATTTGCGTGCTTCGGTCGTAAGTAGAGCTCGGTTCAACTCACGATCCAAGCTCAAAAAGCACGGTAAGAGAAACAGATAAGCAAGTCCAAACACCAAAACGGAAAATGAGAGTATGCTGTGAGCAAGATGCAATGACGAAAAAGTAAGTCCAAACATCATTCGTCAAGGCATCGGTACGTTATAGGTAAGTCAGCATCCAGCTATAGGACTAGAAAGGTAAATTTCTCCCAGCATGACTTCTGCGAACACGTAGATCGCTTTGCTGAACATCATTGCGATTATGTTACTTTGGGTTTATCAAACTCTGTATTTCTTTCAGAGGACTTACCAGAACCTTTGTTGTACTCTATTATTAATGCTATAAATTGTACCATTCCATTTTATGTTATGCTAAACATGAATTTTTTTTATTAATATTTTTTTTGTAATTGTCACATTAAATTTTTGGTGTTGCTAGTGTGCAGTTACTGATGTCGGTCTAGTTAAGTACTGTTTTTGCTCACACTGTTGTCATCGTTTTGTCATTTTTAATCTTAACATTCAAAATACGCTACAATTTTTTCAATTAATTAGTCATTGTTTTTAAAAGTACCACAATTTCCTTCAACGAGGCTAATCCTCTCTGTATCCTACAGTCGTTTTTACTGTGTAGCTATTCCCATCCTAATTCAACAAAATCATCGAAGGAAAACTGGGAAAGCTTGTATCGCACAAAACTACTCATGTTTCGCTTCGTCATAGTCGACGATTTTGTTTTCCTCTTTTCAACCTCGCTTACTTGGCTCACTTCCGCTGAGATTTATGGCTTTCTTTTCTGTGCAAAACCATCTTCTTTCATGTGCCATCATCATAATCATAACAATAATAATACTGCCTTCGTAAGATCGCGCTTGTCTTCGAAAAAAATCCAAGATAAACGAAATGAATATCATGAAAGGAAAATCTCTGGCAGTCATAGTCATAATACTATCCAAGTGATTCTAAAAAACGTTTATTACAATATTCTTGCCTTACATAAAAAGAGTGCTCATTATTCATCGGAAGCATCATCGTCATTATTATTACCCATCTTTTCCAAAATCCTTCCAAAATTTGATACCTCTGAAACATTTCATGTTGTCATTAGAAGCTTTCTTAAACAACAACACTCAAAGCTAGTCCAATGACGAATTTTAGCAACCCTTGAAATTCATCGTGTAGGTTTCAAGTCGAGTGGATTTATTCATCTTAGTTGATGACGACGGACAGATTTTTATTCAATGGTATCCTCTATCCTTTAAAAAAGGCATAGTAGAAAAAAACTTACTAACAAAACTTACTGATATAGTATGTATTTTCAGTTTTTCTATTTTGTAAAGTTGTTAAATTCATTGCATGAATGACATAATTTACCTGTATTCGTTTAGGATAATTAATTACTAGCACACGCGTATCCATTGTAATTGTAAGTAAAATTATCCACGGCTGAATAAAGAATGGCAACTTTTAGTTTAGAACGTGGTTACGTTATTAGAAGGGACGGGCTTAATAATAAGAATGGATTTACAATAATTATCTGCGTGTACATTTCGAGGCAGCTGCCGCTCCCGCTGGTGTCTGCATGAAAAATTGTCATTTGTGGTGTGACATCACCTTCACCGCCACCGCTTCATTCGTTAGCACAAAGAATAAATAAAAGTTGTCAATGATGTACGAAAGGAGATTTTTAATTGCGAGGGATTGGCATGCATCGTGGGTTAGTCCTGATCCTGTTCCAACCGTATTGTTAAAGGGATCTAAAAGCATATGCATACTTCTCATTCTCATCTCACTTTGATTAGGTCCCTCGATCTTCGTACAGCTGCATCGTAGAGTATGCCTGTCCTTCTGGAATGTGGGCAATGAACAAAAACGAAATCATGAATCAAGCCCTAAAATTCTTTATGAAATGTTTTGTTCTGATCCTGAGCCACCGAACAGAAGAGCGGAGCCCTTAAATACCCTGATTCATAATCCATGCTTATTGGTAAGCAATTTGCTTTTGATAATGCGTCATGAACGATGCTGTATTCATCCGCGTCTCGTTGCTGTACTTTACGCGTGCATTTGCAAAGAAAGGGAAACTTAAACCCGTCACATTTCCTTTTCATTGACCTGCCAGCCTATCTGTATTTTATGTGTACGATAGCTAAAACAGATTAATATTAATTCCCAGTTTGCCTTCAACTCTGCTGGGATCACAGATTTACTGGATATTATTAAGTGCCTTTTCTAACGGATGTGTATGTTTTTGCGGTGATGTTGTGATGTAGTATGTATTCACTGGCCTTCAAGTTTTGTTATAGAAATATTGAAATTATGTGGGTATCATAAAGGACATATCTAAAAGTTTAATCCAAATCCTCTTCTGAATTGCTTTTCTGTGATTGCTGGAATAGGGACAACAACATTTTCGTATTAAAAAAGATATTCACATGAGCACAAATAACCGGTGCAAACTGCAATGTTTGAGTGGTTGAATTAGGTATAAAACCAAACGAGAACGTTATTCTGTTATTATAGATTGCTGCTGGTACCTCCATTTGAACAGAATGTATTGGATATTATTTTGTTCAGTATTTATCGCATAAGTTCATCGGATTAAATGATTTAACAAACCATCCTCACATTTTATTTAGAAAACATTTTTCAAATTAAAGTGCTGGTTTGTAGGTTTCATTGACTTGCATGATTGTGTAAGTAGGTTCTTGGATGCATGGCATGATTCAATGTAATTTTATACTAACATGAATTCGGGACTATATGTATTATTATTATTAGTTGAATGCGGATATTTGTTTTGTAAACTTATTTGATCGTATTGGCCAAATTGGAGACGTGAGCGAAGAACTTGGGGTGACTTTGTTGTCTGGAGATATTTGCCGGAATGAGCGCGTAAAACTTTGTGCAATAAATATAGAAAATGGCAGCTCCAATTCGTTTATTTTCTTTCCTCGCCTGTGGTAAACAAGAAGAATGCAAGCACGTTAACTTTATTCGAGAACGTGAGAGAACACTGAAATTGGTTATTCTAGATTCAGAAGTAAAAGTATAGTAAAACACTCTCGTGAGAATATTACAGTGTCAATTTTACGGAGACAAATCGGTTCATCAAATTGCTTTCCTAACATGTTATATTGATTTATTGGAAAAGGGAAAATAAGATGAAAAGTAGTAAAGTTGCGTAAGAAAGGGTGGAAAATGTCTGGACAAATCCGAACACTCATTTCGATTGAAAATGTGAATGAGGGAGAAGTAAGAAAAGGATGCGTCTGTCCATCTTGTTCAAAATGCCACTTTTGGATATTTATTTGAAATATTGGCAAATATTATACGTGTTCTGAAAGTCAAAATGACGACAATGGCAAAAAGGATTGGCTTTCTAAACCCATTTGATATCATATTCTATTACTTTAGCTGCGGAATAGTTGTGCAGGGAATGAGAGTTTGTGCGAACGGCTTAAATCTTCATGGCTATATCATGTCATCACCACTAATAAATTGCAATAATTGTTGATAATAAATCCTAAATGAAGTAAATGATAATTTCTAAAACTTATTTAAGTAGATAAGTAGTTCAAGCCATAGCTCATGAAAAAAACTCTCCGTCCATGACTACGATAAAACGTAAAAGTATAGCGAGTTTCATTTAGCCTGCTGCTGCTGATATGCTAGCAGTGCCATCTTACTGAATGGGTAATCGCACTCGACCAGGAAGCCCATTAAAGCAACAGCACCTTTTGTACGCAAGTTTGAATAGGAAGGGACGATTTACTTTACATTTGCGTTAGTCTTATTTACAAACTGGATCTCCAATTTCTGAAGTTGATTACGATGTTTGTATTCCTCTCCACAACTCATTCAAAGATGTAAGTTGATGATGATCATGATGGATTCGCTCTTTTTTGTCAGTGAGGTAGCTGTATTCATGAATTTTCAGTTTTCCCATGATAGGGTGATGCGGGTGTCGTGTCGTTGCCCGATAAAATCTCCACAGTAATTACTTACCATTTTACAAACAAAAGGACCAAAAATTGTGGAGACAATAGGGCATTCACTCTCTTCAGTTCCATCCAGCTACCAACAAAACTTTTTTGGGCTTGCTCTTCTGCTCTAATTTTCCTCCTGCTAGTCCTACTACTTCTATAGTTCTCTTATTCAAAACCTTATTTTTTTTGTGTTTTTGATATGTCGTCGTCATCGTCGTTGTCGACCATGTCCTTTATATATATTTGTTCTCAGTGTTGTTGGCTCTTGAAAATGAACTGTGATGGTGGAGATCTCTTCTAAACAATTAAATGGAATAATGTGGGTTCTCATTCATTCGCTTCTTCCTCTTCCACAAAACTAATTCAAATTCATAACTGCATGCTGCGGGGAGGAAGCGTTCGTAGAAAGTAAATTTTGTGCTTAGTTTGGCACATATTCCAAGCGAAGGCCATTATGAGAATAATCATTGACGTCTTCACCAGACATCTCTTTCCTTTACTTAAAAAAAAATGTGGTGAGTTTTAATAATAATTCTCGTATTGACAAGATTTTTACACGCCTTTCTATTTACACTGGCAGGCAGAGCAAGCTGGCACATTGTGTTTTATGATTAGTGCTGAGTATGGAAACTCAAAATCACCTCGCGTCAAAAATTAATTGAACTGATTGTATCCCCAAATTAGAGCGGATTATGGTATTCTTCTGCTTCAGAAGTCAACAGTAGCTTTAGTTCATTGCTATCATCATCGCTGTGAGTTGAACTGTGAACTCTTTCTCTCTTCCCATGTTTCACCAAGTTGGAGCAAAAAGTGCTCGTCTAACGGCAAATTCAGACTCCCTTTCTTTACAACGCTCTTGATCGTCAGCAGCAGTGAAAATGGGATCGAAATTATTTACCAAATCTTCGATTTTTTTCCTTCTTCGACTGTTCCTGCGTTATTAATGTCAACAGCGCGGAGAGGAGCCACTTCACGAAATGCATTACTCACGGCTTTTACAGGATTAAGGTATGATTCAGTAAAGGAATATGAGAGACTTTTCTCCCAAAAATTTCGTTCGTGCCATGCCTGACTCTGCATTAATGGGGATTTCCATTTTATCGAAAACAATGGAAAATTCCTTCTCTAAAAATCATTTATAATAGTTTGCAAAGCTAGTAAGGAGCTCTGACTGGTTTGCTAGTTCTCATGAAAAAGTTATGCAGAAGCAATAAGATCATCTACTCTCTGCTCATCACTAGGGATTACCCAACACATCAATCCGAAAGGGAAACAAACACATCACATCACAAAGCAGTAAGTACATTGATACTACTATGTCTACTACATAAACAGTAGCAAAATGTTGATACCGCTCATTCTCTCACGGCTACTGTTGTGGCTATCAAGACTTACTATTTCAACAACTTCCTGGTTTTTTATTATTTGTTTGCTATCATCCAACCGATTGCATTTTTTTATCACGATGATGAAGTGAACTAGAAATACCAATAGCGTTTATTTCCAATTTGTCCAGCATTTTATATTTTATGTTTGAGTAGCTTTAACTCTACTTAAAGCCCATTGTTTGCCGTTTACTCTGGGGTTTTCAATACTTGAAATGGAAATGCACTTAACAATGTATTTGGTGGGCTGCTTTAAAGCCTTAAAATTGTGAGGGAGTGGTGCATTTTTCATTTTTTCCAGAAACGTGAAAAAGAACACATGTAAGAGAGGTAGGGTTCAAAATTTTATAAATTTTTATCGTCATCTTCTTGTCACGATTCACGATGTGATGCGATCACTTAAAAATACTATATCCCTTGTTCTTAAACTCCATTTAGGAAATGTTTTTGCTCCAGAAAAAAAAACTCATCTCTTTTGTGATGTGATGATTCACTCTTATTTTTCCACCGTAGCAGCAGTTGGAGTTTTAGTAGTAGCAAGTCTGTCTTAAAAGCGTGGCCAAACAAACCTCTTATTTACTCGAGCTTCGTTTTGTAAAAAAATATCTCGTTTTTAAAAGGCTTTTCATTGTGTACACAAGGCTCACACGAAAGTACACATGTATCGAATCGTCCTTCCTCCCACTGTGCGACTTGCTTCATACTTGTTTTCTTTCCTTTTCATGAAGCATTAACTAACCAAGCGTAAAAATGTCTTTTATTGAAGGAAGCCAAAAAGATTTCGTCAGATATCGTCATCGTCATTATCATCAAACTTAATTTCTAGGACGTGCTTTTCTCTGGCACAAAAATTTGCGAGAGGTTTTATATTGAAAACTTTCTCTCGTCTTGGGTTTCTCTGACAGGATTGTGATTGCCATGGTGCGGGCACACCACTTCTATTTGCTGTCATTGTCTTAAAAAATCATCAGACTTGAGTCTTTTTATGATGCTGGTTTTGTTATCGTCCTCCTCCTTGTCTATTTTTACTTACTGTTGTTGTTACACAAGAGATTCAGGATTTTCAGGGTTTCTTGTTATTGGAAATTGAGAACGGCGAACGTTTTCAATCTTTCATTGATCAGTTGAAATTGGTGGTTGTAAAACAAAGATACATATACCTACACAAATTGTCTTTTCCAAACAATGAAGAGAAATGAGTTTTTTTTTTTCTCTCGTTAGCTGCAGTTATGTACTGGAACGTAATGTACACGTAAGTACACAGCAATATGTATTTTTAGAAAGAAATCTGATGATGCCGCTGAATTATACCGAGCAATTACTTATGACTTGACTTTGTTCTACAGACTTGATTTAAATTTAAGCATTTGCTTGTAAAAGTTTACCACATCACATCTCAATTTCAGAATACTGGAATGCAAAAAATGATTATTTAGAGGAGGTAGTGGTAGTAGAGGTGATTAAGGTACGACTCATCATGGAAGCAGTAGAGTTCTCAGTGGATTTCAACATCAGACGCCTTACATGCCTGACTTTTTTTCCATGGAACCACTTTTTTGGAACAATTAATTTTTAACGAGGTTCATCTTCATCTACACATCTCGTATTTTCCACATCTTTCTCATCTCTTTCCCTTTCAATCCATTTCCTCGTTTGTTTTTCATTAGCCTCGGACAATAAAAAAGCAAATAACGAGGATAAGTGTTATCAACATAAACAATCTACGTAGCGGAGAAAGTTCATTCCGGTCGCTTTCTTTTCATCTCATGCATGCGCGAAATGATGATGGCCATACAATGCACAAGGTTTTTTAGCTTCTGTTGGGCTAAAAATATAAAAGCACATTCATACCTCTGTACGATTCCTAACAGTAGCACTAACTGACCTGAATACCTACTAATTCCACACTCTTCATTCAACTAGCCTCTCCTTCCCTCTCTCTCTCTCTTTCAGCCATTTTTTTGCATTTGAACCTGGTGGTTCTGTACTGGTGTTTCAGCAAAACAATGCGTCTACTTACATAAGTAAGCTTGCCGAGCTGATGTGAACAGAAATGGCCATGACGCGAGAGTGAGAGGTTCTTTGGTTCTTCTGGACCTGGTGAACAATTACAATTTGTTGATTCACTCGAAATGGGAGTTTAATTCCCATTAATTCACTGCTGAAAAAAGGGAAATGCTGCTGCTGCGCAACCTATAAACTCGAGTATTCCTTAGCATCAGGCACCATCAGCATTATTACAATGCGGAAATTTGCCTAGTTTGTTTGGCGAACACTCGAGTCTCATTTTTTCCGTTGAGAGTGGAGTTCACCATTATTTTTTGAAAAGAGTAAAGAGCACTTGAAGAGAATAAAAAAATCTTCATTTTTTCACTTCTGCTTCTGGACAGAAAGGGACGGAAGCGGCAAATGTAGCGCTTGTTGTGAGGGGAAAAAACTAGGGAAAAGAAGCTCATCTAACAAGCTTATTTATTTTGCTTACATTTTTGAGATGGCATAAGTGTTAGTAGTGGTCTAAGTATTTTTTACAGAAGTAACCAAGTCATATCGAATGATGATGATGATGACGGCATGAACAACAAACATAAGCTTTAATATGGGCTTATTATGGAAGAGTTGACTCTTACTCTTTCACTTTTTAAGCTGTTTTCACACACAGACGATTCAAATTAGTTTTCCTGGGACCAACCGTACTTACTTATCTGACTGCAGCCAGACGAAGTGGAGAAGAGAGTGAGAGAGGGACTTTTTTGTTTGTTTCCTGAAAAAGTTCCCTTGTTATTAGTACTTATGAAGTGGAGGCATTAACCAAGCAATGTGAAAAAGTATATCGCAGAGAAAGTTTCTCTTTCTTTAACTTGTAAGCGGAATGTCTACTTTTGGGCTGCTTTTAAAAGCTTCCTATTTCCGAAAAAGCGAAGAACGAACGAAGGGAGTCAGAGGGTGAGATGAACTTATGCGACAAAAAGTGTCTTTGTAAGGTTGTTGTGTATAGGCATTTTTTTGTTCAAAGCATTCAATCCTTTTATGTGTATACCATCACATCACTGAATCGAGAAGAAAATAAGTAGGAAAATGAAGATGCGGCCTTTACGTTGTACTCTCACTCATAAAAATCATTCGAAGGAAAATGTTAAGACGCGAGGTTTGATATGTATTTCCACTTACAAGTAGCCACACTAATCGAGAGTGGCTTGTCGGAAATCCTTTCGCAAAAAGAGTTCCTTGGATTCTGATGCCATTTTAGGAGAAAAGTAGGCTTTCGCTTAAAACTTTTTTTAGAAGCGGAAACAAGTAAGCGTGGAGTCAAAATTAGTAAAAAAAAATTCTCCGCTTGACTTACTGCTGCTTTTTAACTTTTCTTACGTAATCTCCTTCATTGCTTTAACATGCTTTTGAAAAAGAAAAAAAAAATATTTTGTACTTTGAGCCAGCATTTAAGCATTATTTTAAACGTCCTTATTTCAGACACAGCACGTAATATTAGTAGGTACTTTAATTTCGTTAACTTTTATTGCTTAACAGTCGGTGTGTACAGACTTTCCCATTCACATCACCATTTTGTATGGTTCCACGTTCTTTGCAAAGCCAATATTTCTTATTATTATTATGAATTCAGTTCATTTAATTCCTTAATAGTTGACCTGCTAATGTGTAGACTTATTTTTAGAATGATCTTGTAAAATAAGGGAAGCTGTCATGTAAAGAACTCTCTCTTCAAATGATAGTATTTCTTATAAATTTTGTGGCTCCAATACGTGCTTTGAACGATTGAAAGACACTGGTAAATAAACGAAAGTTGTAAGTAGTAAACGTAACGATTTTAGTCAAATTTCCGGTAAGTTGAAGTTTAAAGTGCTTGGTTATGCCCTTTCCAGACAACCCGGGTGGTGTTTGGTTGAATTTTATGCCTTTGGCGATACAACAGCCTCGTTCCCCATTCGATCGGTTGTTTCAGCCTCGCTTGCAATAATAAACAACATTATGCCGCCTAAACATATTATTTGATTGACGCCGTCGCACCGTTTTGAATGACTAATAGTAAAATGAAATTGAACGTTGTAATAAACAGTCGTGGCTGCTTTTTTGATTTGAGGAACTTCATTTATTTTTTTAAAGAACATTTACAGTATTAGGAACAGTAAACCCTTATTTGCCGTATGTAAATACTGTAGGTATTTTGTCGGAGGAAAATCCAAGGAAAATTTAACTTTTTGGATGAAATGTAATTGTAAAAGTACAGGAAGATTGGTTCCATAATTTAGTAAAGATTGTCACAAAGTATTTATTGAAGGTCGGTTTCAGAACAGGTTCGGTTTGCCTTGTAATCTGTCTGTCTCTCTTGCTATGTTATTTTAGCCCGCTGGTTGGTATTACGAACTACGAACACGACAAGAGGCAGGAATCTTCTTAGCAAGATGACAAAAGCTGGTCTTAAATGGCATGTGGTACATCATTGTCGGAGTTGGAAAGTGGAAAAATGATTTCTGATTCGTTTGCTCATGCTACAGAATCTAATTTTCGGAAGGGCATATGAAAGCCACACGACATGTCAAATAGGCGGCTTCCCTTCATTCTATTAGGACTAAAAAGCTTTACATGTAGGTATTAGTTTCTGTATGCCGTCTTATGAGTGAACTGAACATGTCACAAAAGTGGCTACCGCCAACCCCAAGTCAAAGAGACACCATCAAAGATCAAATCATATAAAATCATGTTCCCCTCTTGCGTTTTTAGTTGGATTCAGGTGTAAAAGAAGCGCGTTTATGTCGGGAACTTTGTAGGGATTTGTTTGTCACCGACCGACGATGGGATCGTTGATCAGAACGCTTTTATTACTTCTTTCTTTGCTATAGTGACAAGGCAATGGATGATGTGTATTTTCATTCATTCTGTCATTTTTCTTTGATGTTCCTAATCCGCCTTATTAGCTAGGTAGGTAGTAAGGTATCATCCTTTCTCCAATGAAAACCAACACAGAAATGGCGAAAATGTGAAGGGTCTCCGCAGATACCCATTCTCTGGAAATGTACTTACTGGCATTATTAATACGGTATTAGGTCATAATTAAATTTTACCAACAATTTTGAAGTGTGTATTGCAATGCTTCTCATCAATAATACAGATATGATATGTTTAGAAGGAGAAAGAAAGTAAGACGGTGGAAGCTGAAATGCTATCGCGGTCTTGTAAGTAAAAGTTAAAGAGTGAAGTTGACTTGAAACGTTCTCTTCTTCGAAGAAAAAGTTTCTTGTGAGCCTTTCCTTGTCTTTCTTTTTCATCAGCTTATTATCATAATAAGTGGTTTTCCTTTCGATGAAAATAAAAGAATGGAAGTGGAAGTTGGAGTCAACAAAAAGTACTTTTTGAAGAATAAAAGACGTGTAAAATCCCTTATAGTCTCATTACTTTCGAGTCTCGGGAATTGATTGAATGCATATATATGATAATGCGCCAAGTGAGAGAGCAAGACTTCTCTCTTATTCTCTAGCGGAAACATGTTTTACGCATTTTTCATATTTCCCTGAATATTTTAGATTCATCTGATAGGATTTCATCTAGTCATGGTAGTTTTTTTTTCAAGTAAAATAGAGGAAATAAGTTTTTTATATGGATAACTCCCTTCCGAAATTGAAGAAAAAACTTGATTATTTTCTCGCTATGAAGGCGTACCATATAATTTATATAATTTACCAAGTCGAATCCGTGTATGGAGTGTGGTACTGCCAGAGTCTTCTCTGGATAGATGCAGCTATGTATATTGTATGTAATATGTATGTATGTCATACTCATCTTGATAGATTGCTTCAGCAGGTTGACTGCTGGGTTAGTTACCGGTTGTGGTGACCCCTTTTGCTCAAATAAGTAAAAAACTATATATCCAGTTTTTCACACAAAATTCGAATCTCAATCGAAAAAATTAGTTCAACGCTAGTCAATATTATATCGAAACTTTTGTGTGACACTCTTAGACTGCCATGCTGGGGTTGTTGATATCATGCTCGCTTGTTACTTAGCCTCTGTTAATGTTCCCTCCCCCAACCCAACAAACTTTCCCCTTTGTTACATCCAAGTTTTAAAAAAAACTTATTTCAACGTCGTACTCACATATCCTGTCATGTGCTACTTTTTCCATAGAAACATTGAAACAAACCACTTTCTCAGCTCCGTGCTCATATCCACGTAGGTGATGCCTGTTTTTTCTATCTCCTCCGAAAAATCCCAAAATTTATGCGAACAACTCAGAAAGAAATGTCATTTATCATACCTATACACTTTTTCTTCTTCAGAAAACTTTTTTTTCTCTTTCTCTCTTTCTCTTTTCGATCTTTAGACAAGGATGTATAAAATAAAGGTATAAATTTGGCCGCCCGTGTAGTGTTCAAAATGCTGATGGAATCTGAAGGGTGACGATGACAATTTTTTTGGAAGGAGTTGCACTCTTCTTGAACACTTCAATAAAACCTCACGTACATCCATCCGTCCGTCGCTCTTCTTCCGAGAATAAAATAAGTCTACACTCTACTGTCTGAAACAAGTCCATGTAAAAATCTTTTCTTCCACCTCATCTCATCCTATGTACATGTACCTAATAATAAATGATTACCACTGAACGGATTTTTCTTGTGAGTGCGATATATGGGAGAAAGCTGATATTAATTTTTGAGAAAAAAAAGATGAAAAAGTGCGAGACCTTGCATTTCCCTTCGTTTGTTCGTTCCTTGCTCCATTCATGTTTATGGGGCACTTTGCCTACAACTCTTTCTTCCTGTGCACTCATCTCAATCTCATCACCGCCATATTTTTCCTTCGCGTATGTACCTGTCTAACATTCAATTCATCTCCCTACCTGAAACCCTTTTAATGCGTATCACTCACTCACTCCGGGGATTTTTTTTTCCAGAGAATGTTTCTCTACTTCTTTAATATGCAAGCATTTTTTGCTGATTAATCTTTCATGTTATCTTGTATGCATGGCACTGATATATACCCGGAGAAGAAATGGGGTTCAGGAATTTCTCCGTTATTCTCTTCCATGACATGTCATCTCTCAACGTTAAAAACGCCTCCTTTTATTTACCTGAACTACCATGTTATATATACATGTTGGAGTTCTCATTTTGCGCACAGAAAGTGATTGCAACTCTCCCATTCGAGAAATAACTGAAGAAAACATTCTGTCTCACTGTCAGACATGTATTTTTTTATTATTATATAGCCAGTGTTAAACTTTATTTTTATCGGGGTCGGTTGATGATGCCTGTGCTAGTACAAGTACTCAACGTTGTCCCGCAGTTTCTTTTTTCTTTGATAACGATTCTAGATGGAGATGTAGCATGTAGAAGGATGCACTTATCTTCTTTGTCAAGAAAGCAAAATTGCTCGTGGGTTACAGAAGGAACTAAATTTCGTCTTTTCCTGATGACTTCAGTCATTTCCTTGGTTGAAAAGTTACGTACACCGCAAGATAATCAAAGAAAGATCGTTTCCTTTACCAAAAATTTGTTTTCGTTAGTGGACTTTGTGAGTGAGCGATTCTTAGATTTACGTTTACACTCATGCAGATATTGAATGTCTGGAAAGAAAAGAGGAGCAGCGTTCCAATCCCAGCTCGTCGTGCTGAGTTGAGCCATTCAACTTGAACATAAAAAAAGTGAGTAAAATGGATGATGATGTATTGGCGACAGAAATGGCATTTTACGTGGAAGTAATTTGTTTGTCAACAATTTCCTTGTAACACGGTGAATTCAACGTGGAACTTGTAGACTAGAATCGTAAATAATATTAAATCGTACATCATCTGACAATGGGCACTTGCTCTGCTTTGATTTTTATTAGTATATATGCAAGGAGGATGTAAGTTATATTTATACTCCTACTCCTACTAGACATTTCAGGAGGTACAGAAAAGAAAACCACTTTCTGCAAGGGACAGGGATACTTATCCATAAATCAAAATGTTTCCCTTTAGCTCCATCTTCTATTCCACTTCAAAGGGTATTAAAGAACTAAAGTATCCGAATCGGAAATTGCCAAGTCTTTGCAGGAAAAGAGGAACGAAGTCAGAAAATCTATCAGAGCCTATTCAATTTCGTTTTTGTGATTTCTTTTTCAATTCAAAGAGTCTTCCGTTCCACATGGAAGAAAATACAAAACAATTATGAATTTAAATTCAGCGGAATAGTCGATATTTTTAATAGAGATGCTTTGCAAAAGGAACTTATCTTTTCAAGTGTGCTCAGCCAAACATTCCTTTTGATGCCTGAGTTCAGTTCTTTTCTTTTGGTTTGGCCCTGTGGCAGGAAATTATTTAGTTTTTTGAAGATTTTATCCTCAGTGAGCGACTCCACAATGAAATAAGGTAAAAAAACTGCATATGAAGACGAACTCGTCTCCAGTGATCCTGAAAGGAAGAATGATGTGACTTGGAGCAAAAAATATATCCACTTTCTCGGATTAAGGTTGTATGCATTTTCTGTTTTACCTGATCTACGGTGAACTTGTGGATGTTCCTGGTTGGATGCATGATTCCTTTCCCTTAGCAATGCACTTTTTATGCTCGTATCATGCAACAACAATTTTTTTATACTTTCTCTTGTTCTCTACTTACATTAGTCATGAGCCATGGATGAATCTCTCACCCTTGCCGTATTTTTTGTTCCATAGCCATGCAATAAAAATCCGAAAAGTTTACTCTAACTTTGTGATTCCTCTTCGAAAAAGGAAAGTTCTTTTTTGCTTCCTGGCTCATTTCTAGGAAAAAATGCATTTTTCTCGGTTTTGTGATAGGCACCTGGGCATAACCTCATCTATCCTAACTCTTGCTTTATGTTTCATTTTACCTTGTGCATTGCACCAGCTCCATTCATTTCTATTTCTATTTGCGCTCTCGCTCCGCTTCACGCTCCTTTTGGGAAAGAAAACTCATAAAAAAAGGGGAAAACGACGCGGGAAAAAATGTCAGGAGCTACTTTGCTATACTATTATAGAGTTTGTCGCTGTTTTTACTACTCTTCCCGTTATAATCCTCAAGAATGAATTGCTTTTCTTCCGGAGATCTCAGAGAAACTATGCACATTCTACATTTTCTCATACCTGTCACGTCACTTTTTTCTTCTATGTCGTCTTGGTCGTCTAAAACTCTGCTCTCCTATTTAGGGAAACTGTGCCTATACATGGCATACAAAAAATGAAATTGTTGTCATTTGTGACTTTCGAGAAAGTTTCCGTTTTAGCTTGATACCCAAAGTAGGATATCTTTCATTTTTTTTTCATATTCGAATCGTGGAAGGAAACCATGCATGCGCACGCCATATGAGGAAAGTTCAACCCTTTTTATCTTTATGAAGTCATTAACTTATCGATTTGTTCCTGTTTTCTTTCAGAGTATCTTATGTCTTCACCATATCAGCCAAAATCACCTATGCCAATGGGTACCGCCCTTGCAACCGCCAAAAAGCTCTTCCAGAGTGACAATCTTCAAACTGAAACGGCCGACTCAAACAGTACCCTAAGCACTCTACCCAGCCAAGCAAGGTAATCACATTGTTCTATAATTTTCTCTTTAATTGCCAGTGTGTCCATCAGTCTATGTTGAGGTGGTCGAACGATTGAAAATGACAATATTTGAAATTTCATTTATGTCACGCCCTCGTTATCCCTAACCTATTCTATCGAATAATGGAAAAGGTTAGACCCATACGTTATATAGGACATCCCGAAATGATTATCATGAGACGCCATCCATCAAATATATCATTCGCTGTATTACCAAAAATGAATCCATTTTTCGGGAACTACACATGAATCCACGACAGGGTAGCCTAGTCGTAGCATAGCGTCATCACATCATTATTCATCATGAATACCAAAACAAATATTGTGAAATGAAGTTGTCCATGCCCGCTTTTGCAAACCGCAGCAGTACACAAAAACTTTAGAAAAATGAAAAAATGTGCACGTTCTCTGCCTTTTTAGGGCACCAAGTTTTCTGTTGCTTTTTTGAACGATATGGTTTTCTGAGTCTGAGGATTTTCTCCATGATGATATTTTTAAACGGTATGCAGTTTAGCCGACGGGCTGGCAAATATATGAGCGTTGTTACTTGATGATTATGCAGAAAACGAGTGACTAACAACCCAACTCCTTCCATTCGCAAAACTTGTTCGTTCGTAATCTATTTTTGTAAAGTTCCTTATGCTATCATGCGATGCAACAAAAAAGTATAAGTAATATTGAGTTGTGCATTGGCAGCAGTAGTAGTAGTTCAAGTATAACCACTGCCACATCATCATCATCATCACCCGACGCTTTCTCTTCTCTGTACAAGTATTTTTAAGTGACTTTCTAAAACTCGGCCACATATTCAACATTCCTTTCTTTTTCATTTTGTATTTTTTCCGCTCACTTTCATGGTTTCATCATCATCATCATCATCATCTCACCATGAGAATATTGTAGATGGAGGATGCATGCATGCATGATTAGTACTTTACCACGGAACCAAGGCTTAAAAGTATGTTTAAGCTGAGAGCAACACAATACACCATATTTTGAATTGTGGAGGAGGAATGGCGTGTGATGGTGGTTTCGTCCTGTTTTTATACCCCATATATAATGCATATTGGAATAATAAAAAGGCAGAAAATTTCCTAGACGTAAGATGTAGGAACGTCGTACGTGCCTGCGAAATAACGTTATAGCTGCCTTGACGTTATCCTGCCTTTTGGATGGGAACAGCTGCTGGTCTCGTTTTGACTTTCACTTCGTCCAAAAAAAAAAAACAAAATTGGAAGGCGAAGCTGTTATTTTTCCTCCACTCTACAATTAGCTGGAATTATAAGAGATACTACATGAAAAGGAAAATATGTTTTACGCTTATCTTTAACTCTGCGGAGGTAACATTTCCCTAGCTCGATCGATCCTTTAGCAGTCTGCAATGTAGTAGAATAGGAAAAAGCTAAAAAGTGTATAAGTTCATGAAATGGCGAAATTTTATTTTGTTTGCTTACATCTTTCAAGTTGCGTGAAGAAGAATCCCATTGTAATGCTCGCTTACCACCACCACTACGACTACTACCACGGCTACTTTTGTGTCTGGAGGGTTAGAAAAAAATGAGATCATGTACTTATCACATGTACTCGTCTTTATCTCTTTTTGTACTTAAATCGATGACCCAGAAAGTAGAAGCGTTTGTTGCTTCGGCACATTTTGTATATCCATATAAGACTACTTAAATGCTTGCACTTTTTAATGAATGGCAAGAGCTGACAAACGACGAACAGAGGGAGAAAAGAGGAAGTTTGGATAAATGATTCGAAAACTTGTAGTACGTCTCCCAGTGTATCACGTTTATGGCGAGAAAGCGTCAACAAAAAAATAGCGAGAGCTTTTTTCTACTGATGGATATTGCT
Organism: Seira musarum; assembly: GCA_027743895.1. Classification (NCBI taxonomy): domain Eukaryota; kingdom Metazoa; phylum Arthropoda; class Collembola; order Entomobryomorpha; family Entomobryidae; genus Seira; species Seira musarum. Next base: position 56,104 of record JAHZMX010000953.1, on the reverse strand, counting down.
GGAGGCACCGGGAAAAGAAGGAAGTAGCGAGATAAATACTTGTACTTTTTTACTCGTCTCCTGTGTGAAATCAAGGGTGTTTGTATCCGTGTAGATGGCTCAATCCGTATTCCATTTTAGAAGACACCACAGAAGAAAAGAAGTAGAAAATGTAGATAGAAAGTTTTTTTCGTGCTGTAGCGTTGTCCTACCAGCATATTAGCTGCTGCATCGCGTCGCTTGAAAAGATGGATCCTATCTTTTGTGTGGACGTATTTTTATTGGGCAATTCAAACTATGATACTTAATAAGCAGTTGAGGCCCGTTAAATATGTATGTGTTTCTTTTAAAGCGTGTGGTATGACAATGTCCTAATTTCTTTTTTTTCCTCAAAATATGGAACTTATCTTCAAACTAATAACTTTGTGGAATGCATGTTCTTCCTGTGTGCTTCAGGAGTCCATAGGGAATACAACCCTGGTTGAAGTTTTCGCTGGATGACTTTTTATTAGGTCTACTTTGCTTTATAATTTTGTAGAAATGAAATGCAAAAATGGAGTTTGGGGGAAAAGAAGCTTTCACATACACACTTTCTCTCTCATTTTGGATCTGGTTCTGGTCTTATCAGTTGAATGGAGAATGGATGATGCAATACACACATTGTCACTCGTGCTTGATATTGTTCTGTTTTTAGTGGAAAAGCGAAGCCAAAGCTATAGGATGCTTGTCTGCTGAATCTCATATGAAATTCTCATCAGGTTTTTTTTTTCGCGAATAACATAGGAAAAAAGCGTATTCATCATCATCATCAACCAGCATCATTGTTAGATGGAGTCATTGAGTAAACACCACCACTGAAAATACTCATGTGTAAGTTTTGCTGCAATCTAGCCATTCCTTCATCCTTTACAAAAAGAGGGAGAATCTGCGTGTCGTAGAATACGAATAAGAGCATGGGAAATCAAGTCACTTCCTTGCATTACAATGGTTGCATAAAATTCATGGAACAAGTTTCTACCTACATAATATTCCTCGATTTTGTAGGATCGAGTTGTTGGTAGGAAGCAAGAAACCAAGCTTGTTATCAAAACAGCATGTGTATAAAAATATGCCCCAGGAAAAGATTATTGCTGGATAGAAAGTTTTCGCTCGTATATATATTTTTTTTGCAAATGTTTTTTGCGTGGCTCGCAAAAATAAGGATAAGTAAGTTTCTATTTACTTGTAGAGAAGGAAGAGGTGAATTTATTGTTATCGCTATGGCACATGTGATTATTTACCGTGCTACTTTAGAATGTCATTCCTTCCTTTCCTAGGAAATTGGGAAAAGAACAGACACAAAAAAATCTGGAATTTTAAAAGATATTTTGTGTTCCTTTTGAACAGGTCTCTCATCGTAGTTTTTGTCGTCTGCTGTGCCGTTGAATTCTTATTAGGAAAATGAAATGTATAATATACTTGGGTATGTGTTATGGCTTCATAAATGTATGTACATGTGTCGCAATCTGCAGTAGGAAGGTAGTAAGCGTCACACTCCCGTTGCTAAAACCACCTTAAACAATCAGAATCCGAGTGGCAGGAAAAACTACTGGAATAATTGCTGTCATTCACTTTAATGGTAATTGCTTTTTGCGTGGGCCCTAAAAATATGTATTTCACTGCGGTATAGCGATTTTCGCCTTTTTCTGGGGGTAATAAAATAACCTATTCGCATTCACACCACTGAATGAGTTGAGGTTTTTCTTGTGTGACCTGGAAATGAAAAGAGAGAGAAAAAATATGTATAAGTGTGCCTTGCCTCCTGATATGTGTGAGAAAGGAACAAAGTCAGTGCTAAGCTAGTGCTATATTTTGACTGGAGAAATGCAGTGAAGATAATAAGGCTTTTGTTTGTCGCCATTTTCTACGATTATTACCGTTATTATTTTTACGGTGTGGATTTGTGATTGCGGTATAGTTAGCGTTATTATTTCAGCTCTTTTGTGTACTTTGAATTGGAAAAAAGTGCGGGATGGGAATCATTTTCCTCTGCCTTATACGATCATCAAACTTTCACTGTCCCTTGGTAGAAATTCTGTTCTCTTTAAACATCGCTTTTTTTAGGGCGAAGGAAATATGCAAATGTTCGTTGGGAGATTTCTTTACCTCTTGTGCCTCTTGCAAGAAGAAGTAAACCTGATTGTGATTACAATTGTATTATGTAATTGAGCCATAAATGCCAATGTCTTTTACAAGTATAAAAAAACAGGGAAATCAAGTTTGTCAAAGATTTTTGTGCAATCCTGATTGTGATTACTTACGTTGCGGTTTCCTTCTGGTGGAGAAAACGTGGAATTGAATGGGGAGACATTAGAAAACAGAGATAAATTCTGTTGCGGTAACTGGAAATAAGGTATGTTAGTTGGGATGGTATGCTAGAATTACGAAGCAGGATGGGGACGCATAAGCGTGAAGAGCGAGAAGCGACGACTCCATTAGAAAAAAAATCAGCTTGGTTATATGGGGAAAAGTCATACAAGTGGAAATTCTCGTGACATTTTAAATCCTATATTCGTTTGGTTTCACATATTTCTCTTCTCGAAAATGAATCAAGAAAGAAGCAAGGACTCACTGAGACAAGGATCGTTAACATCGTGAATGAAATGAATGATCGTGAACAAACGCGATCATGATGAACGCACTGCTGCCGCCAAAGTTTCCCTCGGCTGATGGAGTTGGCATTTTACCTCAGTAATAAAATGGTTTTTTCTTCTTCTCTTCTTCAAGTGGTGCTATTAAGGAAAAAGGAAGGAATGGCTGATGCGGAGGAAAATGTTGGCAAAATGAAAGTTTAATAAGTTTCGTATGGGCATAATTTGTAGGTGAAAAGGAATTTGAATGAATGTGTGGTGAGTAAGAAGACGTTTGTAAGGATGGATTCTCCTCCAGAAAATGAATGGAGGAAATCTGATGTGATGGGTGCTTCTCCTATCTCTCCTCTGCTATTAGTCTGTATGCTGCTCCCACTGTATGAGATAGTAGATGGATGCGGGAAAATTGTGTTTGATCGCTTAAACTAAAAAAAAGGAAAGATTTTCTGCTTGCCAGATAGCTCTTATATGTTGCTTGACATAACCTTTATAAAAAATAATTTGAGAAAGTTTGTCTTGAAGGAGGAAACGTGCCGTTTGCTCAAACATTTTTTGTGGAGAGAAGAAAATTCATCGGAAATTGGTTCACCATTGCAACAAATTACAAGTGTGTCCGGTGGGATTCCTTTGGAAAAAAAACTTGTTTGATAAAACTTTCTGGGGAAGTAGACGTTGAGATCTCGTAGTTATAGACCGATTTAAGGCTGTGAAGTTGGAAAAGGATGGATGGATGCTAGTGCTTTCCGAAATGACTGGGGGATGTCTACGATGGAATGAAAATTGAGCATTTCTCTGCTTATACATATATTTTACTTACGTGACAAAATTAATGAAGGTTTATCCATAAAAAACATCCAGATACAGCCTTGTTTTGATTTTAATCCTCCATGTGGACATCGCTGTGGCTCATATAATTACCCGACCGGCGTTTGATTTTACAAATTTAAAATATGTATCTGAAGCTTTCGATTATAGTGCTCTCTTCTTCAGCGTGCCTTTGAAGAATAAAATCATAGGAGTAGGAAATTTGCGATATGTGATCATGAGAATCTGCGTTTACTTATTATCTTAGGGAAAAGATTTGTTTCTCTTTGACAGAAGGAATGGGTCACTAAGGTATCACAAAGAGAACTGACTTCCCCTCTCACCAAATAAGATTATAATGTAATGTGTGAAGTCACCAACCTGGAGTGATGTACAATGTACATGCGTATGTACCCATAGGAAAATTGCTTCGTGCTATCTAAAATGGTGGATGGATACACCCTCATGAAAACGGACAAGACAGAGAATAATCTCGACGGGAAGTTTTTTTTCTTCTTCATCTGAAACTCGATATCTTGTAGGAAATAAAGTTTCATCTGTTTTAAATAAAGTTTTTTTTAGGGGGAAAGGGATTTTCTTTGAGGTTGATAAAATTATGTACCTTTGACCTGGCCATTTTTGTAAAGGGGTGAATGTGAATGCGTGCATAAAAAAGTTAAGTGAGAGAGAAGTTTGAGCTCACGCACAGATTCTGTTTTCAGCTTTTGAAGTACATAAAATAGATAAGATATGGAATGGAATAGGTGTAGGGTTAACTTTGTGTTGTGAAGTGTTTTTTCTACTTCTTCTTCCTCTGACACGGATGGACATGGTAATCTTTTAAAAGTTTTATCAACTTGTTTTCTCCTTTTTTCTTCATTGCTCTTGATTCAAAGGAGAGAAACTTTGGTTGTTTTGTTCCTGTTAAAATGTAGTTTGTATTTGGTCGTTTCGTAAGCTCTGCACAAAAAGAGCTTCCTTTTTTGGCTAATGCAGCAGAAGCTAGGAATTGGAAGTTTAAGCAATTCTCTCACTTTCTCTCTCTCTCTCTCTCTCTTCCAAGTTTTGTTTGTTCGTGTTTCATGTGATGTAGCCACTTTTCACAGAGTCGCTCTCTCTCTCTTACTCTCCTTCTTTATGCTGTGGGTGTGAAGAGGAGGTAACCAAAAAATATAGAAACACGAATAATTGAGAGAAAAACGAGTTCCTTTCCCTTTTGATACACTCCGCAATCATAATAAACTCTTGTTTTTGTTTGTTTGCTGCCTGCAAGAAAGAAAAGGGAAAGAAAGAATGGAGTTGCAAGGAGGAAGAAAGAGAGCTATGGATATTCTCATCCAGACTTCTTGTCCGGATTTATTTGTGTGACATGGCAGCGAACAAGAAAAGGAGTTGCGTTCCATACCTTTCTCTTCTCTCCTTTCCAATCTTTCTAAGATGGAGAGAAAACGAAATAAAGGAAAGAAAGATTTACTTACTTCCAATTCACCATCTATTTTTTTTCTTCGATTTAGGGGAAAAGAAAATAGAACAGGTTTCTTTCGCCTTCATGAATAAAGATGAGCTTGGAATGACAACCGTACATACATACTTTCAATCTGATTGGAACTCAAGAGAAAGAGAAAAAGTGACCAATGTGTCTATTTATATTTATGCAAACTTGTTTTGTTCCTCGAGGTAAAATACGGGAATAACATTTTTTATAAATGGATTCGTAGAAATTGGAAAAGGAAAACATTCAAATGCAAATCTGTTCAGTACAGTAGAAATAATTTAGATTGGTTTCGTTCTCCACTTATTTTTAAGAAACCGATCAATGCGCAGCAGTAGCCGCACCCCGATTTTGATAAGAGATGAACATGGACTTTAACTTAAAAATGAATTAAAGAGAAAGTATGTCAAATGAATTCACATGTGCCTTATGTAGTATCACGTTACCGAGTTCCTCTTCTTTTTTCTTATTCGATGCCTTCTAGTGAGTAAACAATGTAAGTATAATGCCTTGCTCAGAGAGACATGATTCTCAAGCACACTTAAACTTTACATCACAAAATTTTATGAGCCGTGTCACGTTCCACGTAAACATTCGTTTAAAAGAATTTTTCTCTCTGAATTTCCTTTTAAAAAATGGAGTGTATAAGTGGGGTAGGAAGATAATGTAATTTTGTGATTATATTCTGCGATTTTATTGATACGAGTGCGACTATCCATAAAGAACTCTAAGGAATGGAAATTTTTAATTCTGGGAGCACACGGAGATTCTAAGACTGAATATCACTAACCATGCATGAACCAAATGTCTTGGTTCGGTAAGGGGCACAACATTTTCGTTATTTTTATTTATCATTTTGAAACTTGTTGCTAGCAAAGACCACAAATCTATTTTGCAGCCATCTCGAAAAAGGTGAAACAAGTCAAAAGCTACGGGCAGAAATTCCTCTGAGTTTACTGAAAGAATGAATGAGCGAGTTTTTATACGGTTTCCGGTCTTTTTCCAGACACTCGACTCGAAACTCATCTTACATGGAAAGTAAAGCTGATCTCGTCATTTCATTCTCTTCAAAAGGGATTATTGTTGGCTAGGATAACCCCCCAAAGATCTCATTAATGCCAAGTTTCAGCTTGGGAGTTCCACTCCCGCTGTATCTCTAGAATTCCGTTTCTCTCCCCACAAAGAGAAGCAAAAAAATTTCTGGGATAAGTTGAGTGGATGTAGGAAAAAGATGTGCGAGATAAAAAAGAACAAAACCGTTCGTCGAAAACCATATTCTTCTAGAGTTTCGTCGTCTTTAAAGGCTAAAGCAAGTAGCGGTGGAGCTAGCTGTAACATCGTCTTTGTGGTCATGTAAAAAAGCGAAACAGACACACGCTGAGCCAAAAAAAAATGAAACAATGGGTGAGCCAAGACATGGATGCGTTCATGCATGATTCGCGATTGTTTTCAATCAGATTAGACTTTTTGCGAAAGATAAGGTTTTACAAGGAAGGCTTGTAAAAGCTAAAAGGATTTAAATTCCAGACACAAATTCTATTAACAAAAATTAGACTGAGTATGAAACAATTTATGCAGAGATTTTAATCACAGAAATAAAGATGATCTTCTGATTATGACGTTGTCGTAAAGAATTCTACTACACAACACACATATTCATTGTAGAAACCCGAAATTGGATCAGACTTGCAAATGAAAAGTTTAAATTAAGTTGCAACTTCCTCGATTAAGCGTACAAAACCAATTCATTTGTCAATGGTGTTGTCTTGTCTCATTCAAAGCATATATGTTCTAAACGCGTAGGTATGCATATAACAACAAAACTCATGTACATAGCTCGAAGCGATTCATTCTCTAGATAATCCTGGAACAAGATTTATTAATGTAAATAAATGGCGGGGAAAATTGAAATGAAAAGTTTGCAAAAAGAACGTAGGTTTTTTTCTTTTTGTGTGTGAAATATTGCTTCAAGAGCACACCGTGAACATATCAAAAGCTTTTTTCGCTACCCACGTTCCTTTTAATTTACGACGGAGTCGTTTAATCTCTAGGATTATTTCCCCACTTTTAAAAAAATTCTTTGGTCTTGTACTATGTCTTTTAAACTGTTGTTGTTTAGATTTGCCGTTAAAAATCTGAAACCCATGAGGACCTCCATGATTTAAACATTTTTACAAAGTTTAAGATTAAACAGTTTTTTAATAATCGGGTTATTCACTGTAAAAAGTGGAAACCAACAATAATTTTATATTGTTTTTCTAACTGAAGCCAGAAAAAAAAGTCTGAACCTTGTCTGGGCTTGGGCTACAGACTGAAGTAGACTGTTCCGTTGTTGTTGTTGTAGGGTGGTGCAATCGTAAGCCTTACACTTACACACTTGCACTTTTCGGATGATGATGGTGGTGGTGGTGGTTGTGAGGAGCGTAGACATCCATCAGATTTTTTTGCCAGCTTTCTGCTGACATAGATAAATGAGCATAGGCCTTAATCTGAAGCACATATGAGATTATTAGTTAATTTATATGCCTTTCGCATGGCATAAAAATATGCTTGTAGAAGTGAGCTGACTTAAGTACATAAATAAAGTATATACAGGCCTGGTACATGGTCTTTGTTTATGCTTTTCTCTTATTCTTTGTTTACGAGAACGAGAAGTGTTTTGCTCTATATATGCTCTGTATGTTGCTCTTTCTGTAGCTGGCGTTGTTGGCAGAAGTGGGTATGGTAAGAGCAGCAAGCCTCCGTATTAAATTTTTTTTCCTTTCTCTCTTCCAGTGAATAATTTATAAAGAAAATGTGATTTTTTGGAGTGAGAAATGTTCGAGATAAATTAGCTGGCAAATCCCTGACTCCATTAGTCATCATCAGAGGACAACAAGCTGTGAAGTGTAAAAAATCAGCGCTTTTTATTGATGGAGGACATTGACATGCACATCATATCATCAGCAGCACATTTACAAAATTTATTTACAATTAGGGAAACTCTAAAAGGACAATTTAAAATGCTTTACATAAAAAAAGTGGAGTTACATAATTTATATCTCGCAGTTGAGTTTCAGTCGTAGTACATTGTAATTAGGCCACTTGATAATGGCACTTTGGGAGAACATTATTTATTACACCCACTCCTCTATTCCACCACACCACCACCATGCACCACCGAGCTTGAGTGTAATACAAGAAGAAAGCCAAAGTCATAAAAACTCATCTCTCGAGTTAATTCTTTCGTGTAAATTGTACTCTCTTATGTCGTATGTGGACTGTATTGTAAGTATATGTGTAGCAGAGGCGAAACAAGTTTGTAGTTTATTCGCACAGAACAAGGGAAACTTTTATGGCGTGAAACTAAATTTACATATCTATGAACTGCATACCTATAAGTACAGACGCTAAGGTATTTGCAGAATACATTAAGCATGTACCAGCACCTGTATAGGGTAAGAGAATTAATCATTCCTGTTTACTTTCACTTTCACTTCTTATTAATCCGGCCACTTTTCGTTGTTTTTTTTGTATTATCAGTTCATAAATGCCGTCATGTTCCAAGATTTTAAGTGTTTTTGTTTTAGATCAAATTTCTGGGGAGATAGAAGTTCCTTTTTTAGATAAGCAACGACGGGTTTTCCAAATGAAAGAAAATAGCCATGAAATTAACGTAGGCATCCTTCCTCGTTAAAATTCTTGTAAGAATGTTGTTCTATGATCATACTATAAAGGTACGCATAGATCCAGAAGTACGTCTGGGGAGGGATGTCGAGTCTAATGAAAAATCTGACTTTTTCTGCATGAAACTTTACTCCTTCTTTTGACTACTCCCCGCAGATCCTTCTTCTTCTCTTCTTTCTGAGTATGGCAACGCGGAGCAGAAAATTAAAAAGAGAAAGAGGCCGAGATAGAGAAGAAGTGAGTGGTGTACGTGTGCGAATGAGAAAGAGGAGCAAGGGAGTAAAAGGAAATGATTAGATTAACAAGAAAATTTTAATCTAGAATGGTTAGTGTTTCATCATCATCATGAAAAGAATGCTGGAGCTTGTACATTACTTTTCCAAAAAATAAGGTGGAGAAGGGTTTAGGGGGAAACAACTTGACATAAAACTGAAGAAGTGGAGGGTCTCAAGTGGCTATACTGCGTTGTTTTCATCCACATATCAACATCATATGCAACTTTCTGAACAATATATTTCGTGTTTACCACCGCCACCAACCAAGGTTCAAATTTTCATCTTGTGAAAATAATTGGGAAAAAGGGAGAGCAATTACTCATTAAAAGTGACAGACTCTCAGCAGTCGCCACTTATGAAAAACGAAAGAAGGAGAGGGAATGCTACGCATACTTTCCACTACAACACAACCTACAATATTTGGCTTTCAAGTTATATTGAAACTCGTCCAATGAAATTTGTGGAATTAGCTTCAGTTAATTCATATTAATAGGTTGCTTTGACACATTCGAAAATACTACAGTTCAGGATGAGAGACACTTATGGAATTATTAAGGAATGATAAAATTAACATAGTAGAAATGCACCTAAGAGAAGTTTTGATTGTACATGCGTTACTTTAGTATTCAAAATCCTGGCGAAATCTTTTTTTGTTGTCAAAGTGCCTATACAGTTTTTTCTTATATGAATGAATTTCAAATGATGATTATGACAAAGCTCCAAATTATTACTATTTTCTCTGTTGGGGTGATAAAGTTTTTCCGACTTCCTTCCAAATTATTCTTGTTCATGTGTAGTTTATTGTTCGGACGGAAGCTTATCAGGAAATAAGTGACGTGTGATGTTAATGGCACATATGAAAATTGAGTTTGGTCGAGATAAAGGAAGTTGTAAAAAGAGTGTAATTTTCCTGTTTTTACAGTGTCCAAGCACGCATTGCAAGCATTTCCTACATTCGAATACAAATAGTAACAACACCTTTCACAACCTAACCATTCTTCCTTGTTCTTAACACACACGTTCTTTTTTCTGGTTTGAATAAGTTTGGAATGACTCAATGTGTTTTGTTGGTGTTTTAAGAATGGACGAGAAACGTCGACATGTGGTTAGTAGACGACGCTAAGAAAAGACTATTCATAAACACAGCCTTGTCATTTTCAGTATTTATGCGACTCTTGACCTCGTTCTAATATAATTTAATATGTAATTCTGAACAACATTGTTTTTTTTAATTATTCCAGGTTGGCGGGTGGAGGTGGCTTAGGACCGCCGTCAAATCCGGTGCTAACAGGAATCCCTTCAGCACCTGTGATCCTACCAGTATTTCCAAACAGTACCCCACACCCGGGTCAAGCGACAGGGAATGGGGCAACCAACTCTCGGTCTCTTCCTAGAAATCAATATTCTCCGTCAAGATTTACTCTTCAAAAAGACTGTCACGTGTCGGACCGATGTTCCTGGAAATGCATTAGTATCGCCCTGATTCTCCTCTGTATCGCTCTCATTTCTATTCTCATATATTTTGCCGGTAAGTGAAGTCTTTCTTCTAGTTTTAAATACTGAAATCAAAACCTGTTCCGGGATAGAGAAAGGCTAATTCTTTTATTACTAGCCTGAGAAAAAAAGATGTTTTAAGTTCCATCCGAGCCTTCTTTTCCTCATCCTATTTGGCAAAACTATAAAGGAATAATAGCTCTTTTACAAAGATAAATTGCCTCTGGAGCCAGGGCTAATGTTACATGTCGCAAGTCATTACACAAGACAAAAAAATCCTACCACTACTACTTCTACTACTACTACCACTACTACTACACATAGTAGTTTTTCAGTCCCTTTTCGGGTGAAGAACAACAAAGATTAGGAAAGAAGTCTTGCGTAATGCAAGAGAGACAGAGAGTAAGGAAGACCACAACATCCATTTTATATCCTCCACCCTTTTCTTTTCTACGAACTTGAGAATTAAGAGAATAAAGGACACCGAAGATCATCACGATGATTATAATTCCATGTGTGCCTGGTAGTCCACGGATAGGTTTTCATTGCAAGCAGGCTGAAAAAAGCCATTCATTTTTTATGCCATCCCATCTTTACAGTCTTAATTTCAAAGAAAAGAAGAAATTGAGAAGGGAAGAAGGAAGGAAGGAAAGAGACCGTACATAATGCTAAACAACCCGTGACGAAACAATGGCTCGTCTTATGCATAATAATCATCCTTATCCATCCTCATCAAAAAATATATAACTAAAGAGCATTGTCTTGTGTCTTAATAAAATGGGTGCCTTTGGCTTTGGCCCATCTCCTTCGATCTTCATCTTCCTCAATGAAATGCGTTCCAGGAAGTACGTGAAGAAAGCTAAAATTGCGTTTTATAAATTATTAAGCCCAGTAACGGGACATTTACTTTAGAGCCATAAGAATTATTATTCGAACACTTCCAAGTTATTTTTCTAACTTTACATAAGGACACGACCTTCATTATTTTATTTTATAAATAAATATATTGTCTGTCTGTATATTCCAAAGAACGCGCATACATACTTCCTGTCTATGCTCTGACTAAAATATTAAAAACTAAAAGTTATAGGTAAGGAGCACACGATGAAAAATGTCAATTAAAAATGGGGTATTTTTTTCAAAATGTGCTTAGCAACTCGTGAATCGCTTGGAAATTTCCTTCATTTTATAGGTAAACGTAAGTTGCTATGAATCATACTTTTCCTACGAATACTTCAGCAGAATCCGTAAGTAAGGATGCTCACGTATCGTAATACGATTACAATTCTACGATTGCACGGGTCCTAGTGGGACTGGCTCTGACTTACCTTTAAAAGGGAAATCATAAAGAATATGATTAAGCCCTCTCGTTTTTGGAATCGGGACGTTAGACGAGTGAAGTTGATGTGCGTTTTCAGAAAGATTTTTTCTTTGATTTTCTTACATATTCTCCCTTCTCTGATGTACGAGGTGATTGAATGGAATCATCATTTTGTTCATCTTCTCAAATAAGTATAAAAATCTTGATTTTTAAAGGTGAACTTAACGAATCAGATCCGATTTCCCTTTTTTGGTTCCCCTTTAAATAAAAAAGAAGCTTACTCCAATTAGGTCGCCATCAATTCAATTACTTGGAAATGGGGAGGGGGAGGAGAATAGAATAGAAAATAATACGTCTTTGGCTTTTTTATCAGCTTCTACTTTAACTTCAATGAGCAGGAAAAAAAGTGGAGATGATGATGTTGTCATCATCCTCTTACCTCTTTTCCAGGGAAGAATGAAGTGGGAAGGGTGTTTTTTTGCTTGGCAAAAAAAAGCTTCTTTGAAATTACATTGATAGGATGATGATGGTTGATAAAGACATTACTTTTCTATCAACATAGCTTAGCTTGCTTGTGGTTTGAGGGTGCACGTGCCTTTAAAGGTGGGTGAAATGAGTCATCTTAACTTTTTTTTAGTAAGTATTTGTCTACTCATTAAAATTTAAGGAAATGTGAACATGATCTGATAAAAAAGTCTTTCTTCCAAAAGTCCTGAAAAGAAGAAAAGAAGGGGAATTTCATTGGCTCATTAGGAAATAATGAGGTGATTTTTTCGTGAAGATAATATTAAAGTAATGAATCTGTTGACTTGTTGAACCTTGATGATTTTTTAAGTATATCAGTCTGACGAAGAATTAATTTTTTAGAAAATTACATGACCAAATTTTGAAAAAAAAACTGAAACGGCATTATAAATACATATATGGCCATAGTATCAAGTATAGGTAATACTTAATAGTAGGTGTCCAAAAAACAGGTCCATTAATTATTATTTCCATAAGCGATTAATTGGTGTGATCTCTCAACTAATTCCAGGAATAATTAAAGAGATGTCAGAAAAAGTGAGAAGTGAAATAGTTTGGTGAAAAATGTCAGGGTAAAGAGAATGTTTTGCTTCTTTTGACTTTGTTTGGGAGCACGTAATCAAAAAAATGGATTTGGAGGAGAATCTTTGAAATGAAGTTGAGACAAAGGAGTAAAGCAGACAAGTCGTCGTGAAAATCAAAAGGGAAAGGAAATAAGTAAACCAAAAGCTATATCATATTATAAAATAGGAAAAGCTGAAATGCGCGCAGCTGACAATGAAAGGTGATAAATGAAAACAGGGTATTTCCTCTCATGTGTAGAAGAATGAAGTATGCATAGGGACACCGCGACAAAAATATGTCTTTCTCTGGCAGGGTGACAAGCTAATTAATTGAGCTCAAGTTGCAAAACCAGGGCTTTATTAGAGTGAAGCAAGAGATTACCACGGCGGACGCGGAGGACGTTTTTTTGAGCTTTCCTCCCTTCATAATAATTTCAGGAGAAGAGGAAAGAGAAAATTGCGTTTGAATTTCTGTAGATAGGTGCTTTTATGGTTTGTAACAACAGGGAGCTCTAGCTTACGATGAGGTAGAGGAGGCGTAGTAGTCCTCGTGGAACCAAGAAAATAACAACACAACAGGAAACAGAGGAAGAACACTATTACTTTCGTTTGCTTGCTTCGCTTGCCTTGACTTTTTGAACTATTAAAACAATACATGAAACAGGACGGATGAATGTTGCGCAAACACAGTGTTGACTTTAATTGCCAAGTTTGGGAAACTGTATTTATGTGGGTTGGGTTCTGTCGCTCAGATCAGTGTCTGCAAATAATGAAAAAAAAACTACTAATCGCGAGTGATCCACGATGATCTTAATGACTTTCATTTGTAATTAGATAGATAGGATGTCTATAATACAACGATCCGAGTCAGACAGGATGGTCAGTTGCTAGTAATAAAATACCGCATGTAAGATTGCTATAAAAAGTAAGCTTAGCTAACTATATACTTTGCTGTTGGTGTCATCATCGCAACGGCTCATCCCTTTTCAGAACTTAAATTACCTGCAAGAGTCAATGCATCTACAAAAATGGGGCAAATGAAGAATATTATGATGGGTTATTAATTAAAATTAAAAGAGGAATTGGCGTGTTCTTTGCGCTCTATATGTCGGGGGGTCATTGTCCAAACAAATTCGGGGCACGCTGTAAAAACAAGTTGAACAATCAATTTGATCTTAATGCCATTTTATGGTGAACTTATACATGAAAAGAAAAGTCCAATTATTCTTCCGCTCTTTGCATTTAACATTTCACGCGTGCAAGATTTACTCTGAAAGGAAATCTAAATCTGTTGGGCGAAGAGGAAAACATGACTTGGCTTTTCCATCTATTGTTGTACCTATGTAGAGGTATGTCGTGTAAGAGTAGGAGTAATGTACGTGATATGACCCAAGAAAATTTTTAAGTGACTTAGAACGTGCATGGAATGATTAAAAGTTTTGGTGTCCTCCTGCTGCTTCCGCTACCTTCATCTCCAATCTATTCATCTGTTTGCGTCTATCTAGCGTTGCTACGTATACATTTTTTAAATGCATGTGTGGTGGAAAAGTAAGGAGGGGTATGTGTACACTTTTTTTCTAGCTTAGTACTTAACTTTAACTTGATAGTGAGTACAGCTTGAGTTGAGATGAAAGTCGATGACGATGATGAAAAATGAAAGTTAGGAAAGGAACGTTTTGTATTTGTCTGGAATATGAAATCAAACTCGTGAGTCCAAGCCCACTCTAAATGGGGATATGATGAGATGAGTTGCACTTAAGTGACCTTTGGCGAAGAAAAAAAATCGTCCTCCTTCGAATTCTGCAAAGAATACCAACGGAATACAATCATGTCTTTGACGATAGATATACATTTTTTTACTTCCCTTGTCTCATTCATTAATGAATCTTAAAACATGGTGGGGGGAAGCGAGGAGACTCCAAATTACTCAATTTATCATTTCATTTTCTTATCTAGCCAACTTGTTGTTTCATTAGTCCGCTTAATGGGACCGTTTCATCAACCTAACCTCAAAATAAATAGGATTATCTTTGGTCCAATGGAACTTTCCTCGAATTGGGAAACAACCTTTTAGCTTTAACTATGTGTAAAACTTTTCAAGAGAGAGAGAGTGAGCGCGAGAAAGAACGAAAAAAAAAGAGAAAAATTCCAATTCCAGCGGCTTAACTTACTCCAAGAAAAGTAAAAGGAGGACTAAACTACCACAAGAGAGTCAGGCTTCCTCCTCACTTAGCGCAAATAAGTTCACAGAGTTGCGAAGAAAATTGCAAGGATTTTCTCTTGCTTTGCCTGCTCTTTGACTTAAATGTTACACTCTCTGGAGAAGTATTGGATTTACAATTTACACTAGTTTTCTCTTGGATCATCTCTTCTTCAGACCAAAAATATTTCCTTGACTCTCTGGTTCTTTTGGTCACGGCAAAAAATATATAAGATGATGAGGGGATATTTTCTATCTTGTTTCCTGGTAAAACTCTTCAATTCAGATCCTGGCATAAAAAAAGGGAAGCATGAAGGAAAAATAAGTTGCGGCCGTGTGGCTTGTCTCGCCGGAGTTGGAGGCATTTTTTGGAGGGGGTGAAAGTGAAAGTACACCAGTTGTAAGCTTAAATGGAAGACTATCTCCGGATTTTGTATTCAGGACTCGCCTCCACTCATTGAACTCGATGGCAATGGCGACACAGAAAATGAAAACTGAAACGAAGGGGAAAATTGTGTGAGGTGGCAGTAGTGGCAACGATATTTCTTCTATTTTTTCTTCTTCGAAAGTGTGAGTTTGAGTGAATTTTTGTAACTGGGCAACGAAAAATGAAAAGAAATTTGAAGAATATGGATTCAAGATTAGGGTTTAGTCTAGCGTTGATTGCTTTTTTTCCTGTAATCAAAAGTAAGTAAAATGATGGATCTTTTCTTCAAACTGAATTCTAGAAATATATTTTTAGACGCGATATGAAGATGAAGAAAGATGGTGAATGGTGATGTTATGACGACGACGACGACGATGATGATTGTTTTTCTATGACACGACTACGGCTCGCCTTCGCACTTTTTATTCTTGTTGCTTCTTCCTCCTCCACATCTCCACTTTTTAGAAATGCACGAGGCAACGTTCGTCCCTGTCACCACTCATCCTCTAATCAAAACTTACAATGTGTCCCTGATGCTTTCTATATTTCTTCTTCTGTTGCGAAGTATACGAGGACAAAAAAAACACGGAACAATTGGATTTGAGTTTTCTTCCCTCCTTTCTCGTCTTAATCTTATCAAAGTTGTACAGGAACAGTATGGAAAAAATGAATTGGAAAAAAATGATCAAGAAACGAAGTTTTCTTGTTCGTTTCATTTCATTTAGTTTAGAGAAAATGCCGGGTGTAACATGGATAGTAAACAGTAATAGTGGTGGTGGTAGAGGTATTATAGTATATGTATATCCTATAAAGTTGCTTGGAGGAATTTTTCTAAATGTGAGTACGTCTCCAAAAAGGTGACAAAAGGATCAAGGAAAAGAAAGCTCAGGGGTATGAAAGGACAAAGGAATATGATCTCATTTTCGGATTTATTTTTTCGTGACTGTCATTGTCTATCCACTTTAATCAATAGAAGCTTCTGTATTTTTTATCTGTCTGTGGC
The DNA here is from genome assembly GCA_027743895.1 of Seira musarum. Lineage (NCBI taxonomy): Eukaryota > Metazoa > Arthropoda > Collembola > Entomobryomorpha > Entomobryidae > Seira > Seira musarum. The sequence continues at coordinate 39,725 of JAHZMX010000953.1, read as the reverse complement.
TCATGTTCCAAAGCAATTCGTACGGCATTTCATTTCTCTTTTTGATTGGGATTATGACTTACATGAGAAGTAATCGTGGTTTCCTACCTTCCCCTACTCCAACTTTGTCAAAAGTTATATTTGTAATGTGAACGGAATTTAGAAGTGGAAAAGAGAGGGAGAGAATCTTGATGGATGGAGATTAATTAAGCGTAAAATGAACGTGTTGGAATAAAAAACAGCACAAAAAATATTTCATTTTCTCTTTGTTTTGTAGCTATTATGGGGAACTGCTCGAGGTATCCTGGAACTGGGTGCATTGTCGTTGAAGATGCCAAAGTGCTGGCTCGAGGCGACAAAAACTATCCTGTGATCGACCACACATCTATTTCACCAAAAACGAGTGAAGGTAAGGGGCAATGATGATAAATGAAATTTGTTATTATTTTATATTGTCCTAATGTCTGCAGCATGACGGATCAAATTTTAAAGTGTTGTAAGGTTTCTTGTAGAGAAATTGATAATTGTTTAAAATAATTTTAAATGTAAATCTTGCAGTAGAGATGGTTTCACCAACAAGTCTAGTGCCAGAAGTGACATCAAAAGACTTTGGAGGCTATAGTGATGGCTTGAGTCCAATAGAAATCCTCTGGGGTCAACCCCTCACTCGTCGAATAGAGCCTTACTCGTACTGGACACTGGAGTTAGAGATGAGGGACAGTGCTTACGTAAACCTAAATTTTAGTTTCCCATGGGGCTCAAACTGGGCTCTCCTCTTCCGGAAAAACGCACTCCCGTCCATCACTCAGCACGATCTCATGAAGATCATCAAAAATGGAAGGATCGAGCACAGGAACAAAATCAGACATGTCCGATGGGCACCTTCTGACGGTCGGCCTAATGTAAACAACAACAACAGCAGCAGTAGCAGCAGCGCCCCTGAATATTCTAGTAGTAGTGGTGGTAGTTATGGCGGAAGCAACTATTATTATCCTCCCAGTCATTACGTTCAACGAAGTAGCAGTTTAAACAACGTCTCGTCATCCTTATCATCCTCCTCAAGTGAAGGGAGCAGAGGACCCTTTATCTCCTTCCACAGACAGAAGAGGGATAGTTATGTTGACCAAAGTGTTCTCGTCTTCTCTGAGTATCTGGAGAGTGGGAAGTGGTTCCTCCGTTTGTTCAACGATGATCTACTGGAGCGGAGAGTCAGCGTGCTTGCCAATATTGACAAGAATGCGGAAGTTAGGTGTCCCCAGCAATGTAGTGGCAACGGGAATTGTGTTTACGGGAAATGCCACTGTTTCGATAATTTCGGAGGAGTTGACTGCTCCATAAGTAAGTGGCGGAGAGAATGATACAATTTTCATCTCCATATTCCTTTTTTTCTGCTCGTTTTGCTCACTTGATGAAATGTTGATGTTAGTTGAAATTGTAACTGAAAATTGCCAAGTTGACGGGATTGGGTTTTTGGTTTGATGGATATAGGACAATTTATATGCATGAATAGAAAATGTAATTTTGTTTGTCGTTTTTGTGTTTTTCTCCCTGTTTTTGCGATACTGCTGTTGACACAGGTGTATGTCCAGTGTTGTGTAGTAACCACGGTAGATACAGCGGCGGCGTATGTCACTGTACTTCTGGCTGGAAAGGCAGTGAATGTGACATTCCAGAAACGGAATGTGAGATCGGAAATTGTAATGGGAATGGAGATTGCGTTGATGGCAAATGCACGTAAGTTGTTATAAAAATTAAATATATATTTACATACATAAATTCATAGATACATTAATTGAAATGTAAAAAAGAAATACAAATGCTATTAGTACCGCATTTGACATAGTAATATGTATCTATGTAACGTTCCCATTCGTAAAAATGTGAAAATGCTCTATTGTAATTCCAATTAGGTGCCGGAAGGGATGGACGGGTGCATTTTGCGATAAGGGTAAGAGATTCACAGTTCACAGTCAGTTTACTCATTCACTTCATCATTTTTGGGAAACAAGAGACGAAAACAGGATACGATAGGACACATGAGCATTTTCTATTCGGTTTGAGTGTCAATGTTGTGTGTTATAGCTGTACATGTAGTTCTAGTAGTAGTTTGGGGAGAGTAATCAATCTACTTAATTAGATGCCCTTCAGGGCGAGAAACATTATGGGGAAAGATGTGTGTGTGTGTGTGAGTGTGTGTATTTTTCAGAGAGGAGGCTTAATTTGTCATTACATTCTCCTCATTAGTTGCACACTTGTGTGCTGATCCCATCATGGTATCGATGACAGGGCCATTTGTGCCCGTTGAAATCATGAAAATCGAGTAAAACAGATTAGTAGGCATTTGCTTGCCAAATAATTAACATGGAAAACTGCTCTTTTCAGGAGATTGTGCAGACCCAACTTGTTCTGACCATGGGACATGCTTAGAAGGGAAATGTTTATGTCACGACGGATGGTCTGGTATGTCTTGCAGGTACCGTACATATTGATAAAATTTGCCGCCTCCAAACTTTAGTTTAGCTAGTATGTACGTATGAACTGACTTTAATTGTTAAAACATTTAATTCTTTCAGCGTCCCTGACAGCCTCCTGGCAAAATGCATTCCGGACTGTTCGGGTCATGGTGAGTTTGATGCAGCGAGTGGGAAGTGCCTTTGTCGAAAACCTTATGTCGGCCCAAACTGCATGGAAGGTAGAATTAATTTTTTCTGTGTTGAAAGCGACTGCTTCCACCTTCATATTTATTCATGCTTACCTTCACAATTCAAAGTGCAATGACTGTGGTGTAATAGATGATGAAAGACCTGAACTGATAGATTCTATCCTTTTTTGCTTTTAAGCACGGTTTCGTCGAAATATAGAAAAATGCTTTCCCTCTCGCAACATAATATATTGCATACCACACGTTCAGGTGGTGTAAAAAGGGGAGAACCAAGGAGCAATGAAAAAAGCCATAAAACTATGAGAAAAAAAAGTTTTCAATGGATGCGGATGCATGCATCCCTGATATAATAAGCAAAGGCCAATCATTCAACCGGAAACATGAAAATATATATTGAAGAGTTTCTCTAGAGCAACGGGGAAATGGATGGCAGGAAGGGTGACCCTTGTGGTACTTTCACTCCCTAGAAAACTTCCACAAAAATCTTTTCCTCGAACCAAACATGTAACATTTTTTGCTCAAGATTTTCAAGTGGGGAAAAGAAAGCATCGTGCGGCCGCACACATACCACTATACCATGTATCTGTATAACTATTAACTCATGTATGTACGTAGGTATTAGGTATGTATGTTGTGCGTGAGTTTAAAAGAGAAAGCCATAGAATGTTTTTGAATGACATTCAATTCTACTGCATTTTTTCCCTCTTGAATTTCAACATAAAAATACGTTTTTTTTTCGTGAGATGAGAGGGCAAAGAAACAGTTGTGTTTGCCTTATGCCTTATGCACCCACGCATGAATTGCATTACAATATGACCCCTCTCTTTCCGATCGCTTCTGTTTCGTGCCTCGAAATGTCTATGATTTTTTCAATGTTCTTCATGACCTTATATATGGAACTACGTGGGTAGTGAAAACTTCAAGTGAAAGCCCGGATTTTTTATTGTGATAGTGGAGGAAATTACGTTAGACAATAATACGGGTTTATATCTTCGACTTTAAGAGCTTATAGTTTTTGTCTTCTTTCTCAGACTTGGGAAAAAGTGTCTCTTTAAAAAGTCATTGCTTCGTAATGAATCTACCAATAGAGCTGGAGATGGGCTTCTTCTAATTTCTCTATTTTTTATTACTTTCTTCGTAGTTGCCTGTGAAAAAGAATGTGGCCAGAATGGATTCTGCAATGCAGAAGGAAAGTGCACGTAAGTTACTTATTATGACAGTATTTAAAATTAATTACATGAATGCATTAATTGAAACTTCCAAAAATTACAAATACTTCTACTACCTCGATAACCGCATTTTGCATAATGAAATAACGTTTCCTGGCATAAAAATGCGAATAGGTACATACTTTATTGTAAAGCCATCGTGATAAGCACATTCTATTTTAGGTGCAAGCCTGGATGGACAGGCGACCATTGTGAATTTCTAACGTGCGACCCTCGATGCCAAGAGCATGGTCAATGCAAGAATGGAACTTGTCTTTGTGTACCCGGCTGGAACGGCATGCACTGCAGTCTAGGTAAAGATTTAATAGATTGGAAAGAAAATTCCATCTTTTTCTTGTTCAGGATGGAGCAAAAAAGAAAGCAGTGGAAAATCATATGCATTTTTTTGTCGGAACAGACTGAAAAAATGATAATTTTTTTTTGTTCTGCGTATCGTAGCCGGATGTTCCAATTCTTGCAGTCATCACGGGTCATGCATAATGCAAGACGGGTGGTACGGATGTCGATGTTCCTCTGGTTGGGCTGGTGAAGACTGTTCTATTCGGTTGGAGACCAATTGCTCTGATGATATTGATAATGATGAGGGTATGCTACGTTTAAAAGAATCCCCGCAGATAAATTTTCCCGTAACACCAATTTTTTTTTTCATGTTTTGTTTCGACAAAATTTATACAATAAAGTTACAAGTCCATATATAAATGTGATGCTTGAAATGCGCAGATGGAATGATGGACTGCTCGGACTCGGAATGTTGTGATGACCCAAACTGCCGTGAACATTTGATGTGCATGACAGCGAATGACCCGGTGGAGGTGTTGCTACGCAAGCAACCTCCCTCGGTTACATCCTCGTTCTTCCAACGGGTCAAATTCCTTATTGAAGAGAACAGCGTACAGAGTTACGCTCAGAAAGATGAGTACTCTGAAAGGTAATAAGCACTGTCCAACAAAATTTCATTAGAGAAACTCGCATCTATTATTATTTTTTCTAGTTCTGTCGTACAAGAAATTTTTATGTTCTGTGGCCCTTCCTTTATCCCATACGAAATACTTATTCTATATGTCATATCAATGTGTATTTTTGTCGTATGAATGTCTCAAATGTCAACCATAATATAATTAATTTTGTCTCTCTCTCTCTCTCTCTCTTTAAAGCATTCAATCACCATTGTTCATATCATTATTAACTGTCTTATTCTACTTGTGTCTTGACTAATTTGGCGGATTTTTTCGACGAAATTTGAAACGGATTCATATTTTTTCCGACAACGATGACCCTTTATAATTTTATTATTGAGGGACGTGGGCCAAAGAAAATTTGATTTAAAATGGCGACTGAAACGACGAACTTGACTTTGAAATTGACTTGCATCTATCAAAGCAAAGTAGGGATTTGTTTTCAGAATGATATTGTTCCACGGTTTATGTTCTCAAAAATACGCGATGTCACTGTTGAATGTATTCAAATAGCTGTGTGTACTTAACTGTACTACTCTTATTCTCACTATCTCTCTCTCTATCTTTCTCTCTCTCTCTCTCTCTGTATGTGTGTGTGTCCTTTGTTCGTCCACTTGTTTATCCGAATCTTCTGCCGAATGACAAAATTGCAAATCCCTTTGATCTTACATGTATGACAAATGTGTCCAACTTTAATCTCGTTTTCATCTTTAAAAAACGTCTATTTTATCATTCGGCTCCTTCCTTGCTTCATCAAACACTGTTGTCTTTTTTTTTTTTGGTTTTTGTCCCATTTTTCGTATTCAAATTCCCAGTTGAAAATCACATTTTATTACATTTAAAATTGTATCCTCTTTTTAGTTTTTTCTTGTGGTTTACGGTTAGCGCTTCATTCAGATGTAGCATCATCATCCGTATTTATAATAAGTACGTGTAGGTCTTTGCTTCAGATCTCTTTCTCACTTCACTTGTTTTTCCTACTTAACACTTCCATTTCCAGAAGAACTTCCGGTTCGTTATTTTTTCGATGGATGTGATGCGATGATGAATGATGCGTAGTGGTGATTCTTTTATTGAATTTTGAAAATAAAAAAAAACGCTTGCTTTACTTTCACATTTAAATCTTCAAACTCTATTCAAACTATGATAGGAAATAAAAGCTCGCGTGAAATACGTTTGTGTGCACTTTTTTTCATGGATTTCCTGTCTCCTTCGCTTTAGAGTTTTCCTTTTTTTTAAAGTGCAAACTAAAATAGCAAAGCATATATATATGTCACTTTCAAAATGCAAATATTGAAGCAAACAAGGGTTTGTGTGTTAAGCAGAAACAGGATAATAATAAAATTAATAATAATCTAAAAATTACTCAGAGACCTTTCTAGATAAATAAATAGACAAGAACAATTAATTTGAGGGAAAAGAATAATACTAGGTTTTTGTGTGTGCGTTTTTCGGCTTACAATGATTTTCTTCAAAACTAATCATTGCCAATTGTTTTTATTGTTTCTGATCTGATTACATCTCACTCACTTTCCCTGTCTGTTGTGCCCGAAAACTGTAGTCATTTTTGGAACTCTTTCGATGCTCGGTAAGTCTTAAAAATAAAAAAAAACCAACAAAAGTGAACAAACTTCTTTATTACTCTTATCATTCTCGTTCAGTATTATGCTTCATTTTTTACATGTTTCACAAAGATCAAATTTGGAAACTAATCCAAAACTCACATTCAAAACTTTCTGAATTGATATACCTAAGGAACTCTTTTTACACCTAACATTTCTAAAAATAATTAACACAGTTTATTTTCAAGAATAAAATCCTAATGGTGGAAAAAAACCGACTTACTCTCAAATTTACTATTTCAATACTCAGATTTTTTTTAGATTACACGTGTAAATTAACAATATAAGGATTAAGGATTTAAATTTGCTTCAAAGAAAAAAAAACGTTTGAGTTTTCTGAAAAAAGTTTTTCATTTTCGATTTTAAAAAAATAGCTTACTGCGCGCTTTATTTAATTCGCTGCTGTTGCCTTATCAACACTATTTTCTCCAGAAAAAAACAGCTAAACAATTTTATGAATTATTTTAAAATAATTTTTAAGAAAATCTACTATTTATCTAACTAAATTCTAAATATCCTGAGCAAAAATCTCTTAACCCTTGTGACCCTGTCTTTGTCTAAAACTCTTCCTCTCCTTTAACAAAATCTGAAAAATGAATACTCTCTCTTTCCTTAAATGTCACTTTTCTCTCCATATATCTTAATTGTAGACTAGAATTATCTAATCCATTAATTAGAGTGTAGTACAGAAAACTACAAAAAAAATCTTCCAAGTTTCCACAGTCGTTTTTATAATTGCAGCACAGCAGCTCAAATGACTAAATAAATTTACAAAATGAAAAAAAAACAGACCATAGTTTATTTAATTTTTTTCAAATTCGTTCGAATTTCTTTTGAAATGCTGCAAGTGGCAAAGCAAAATTTGCAAAATTTACAAAAATAACAAAACAAAATTCAAAGAGAAAATATTTTAGCACGTCCACGTACATAATTATCATTTCAAAAGTAGAGAAAAATACTTTTCTTCTTACTCTCTGTCTCTTTATATTTATGTTTTGCTACAACTTCTTCATCTTCCACTGTACTTTAATTGTGTATTTACACAAAGAAAAAACAAAGATTTTAATTTTTCGTTGTGTGGTAAAAAATATGGGTCCGCCAAATTATCTTTGACAATGGGGATGTATTCCCCGTGGGTATTTGTAGGCGTGTGTCCGTCATTCGGGGTCAAGTCCTCTCTCCTGACGGCCTTGGAATCGTTGGCATTCGTGTAAGCGTTGACAAAAGCACCCGTTTCGGATTCACACTCACGAGGAAAGGAGGATGGTATGATGATCAAATATAAATCTGTGTGTCTTTCTAAAACAATTCTCTCTCTCTCTGTCGAACTCTCTATCTATTTTTCTCTTTCTATTTCTAAGTACTTCGCTTTTGAAATAAGTGTTTAAAGTAAAAATTAATGTGAAATTAAGTAATTAACGTATATAGTGCTATGCAATATTTAATTGTGTAAGTTTCGTGTGACTTTTCTCTTTTTCTAAAAGTATTTGCATAATTCCTAATTTGTTTCTTCATAAAATTATTCCTGTCTAGGTTCGACATGCTGGTAAATGGAGGTGGGTCGGTGACCTTAGGCTTTTCCCGGCCACCCTTTAGGCATTTGACACGAACCGTATTCGTTCCATGGAACGAGATTGTCGTTTTGGATCCTCCCGTCATCATGGCTGCTGGTAGTGGTTCGCATTCTCGTGAGAGTCAGATGGAAGAAAATAAGGAAGCATCACAGGCTCCTTGCCTTGCACACGATAACGAACTGCTCAAACCGTTCGTTATGTCATCTTGGCTTCCAGGAATGGTTGGAGCTAGTCCTCAAAGTAGTCTTGTATTCTCTGAAACTCAGGTAAACCTATTTTTTGCACTCGCTCTATGCTATTATTTCGCAAAAGACGTGACTCTTTTTAGATGTAAATATATGGAAGGAAAGTGCATGTCCCGCGTCACCCCAGTTTCTTAACTGTGTCGTCTTGTGTTCCTTTGATTTTTAACCAGATTTTACAGCAAAGCATAGTAATTCCAGGCTCAGACGTCCATTTGCTCTATCACAGTAGTCAATCTCCAGGTTATCTTGCGACCATTTTAATGCAACTTACGGGACCAGAAATTCCAGCAGACTTGAGTTTAGTTCATCTCAAGATTACTATTGAGGGAGAGCTGTATCGAAAGACGTTCGAAGCAGATCCCAATATAACCTACACGTTCGGATGGAAAAAGAGAAACGTCTATCAGCAAAAGGTTTATGGCGTGGCGTCAGCCCGAGTAGCAATTGGGTACCAGTACGCAACATGCACTCGACCGATTTGGACCGTTCAGACAGTGACATTGAAAGGATTTGATGTAGACATTGCTGATGTTGGTGGATGGAATCTGAACATTCATCATCACTACAACTTTCACGAAGGAATTTTGCAGAAAGGTGATGGCTCGGAAGTTCACCTCAAAGGTAAAGTTATTTATTCGATTGATTCAATGTATGATTAACATCTTACATTATTATCACACTTTCACAATTCATTTGAAGTACAAAATGTAATATGGTACAAAAAAAACAAAACACAAAGCTCATAAATCGAGCATCTCCTCATCCTCATATTCCGTATCCTCCTACTGAAACCATTTTTGCATGGGGTCAAAATTAAAATCATCTTGTGATTGAATTTCTTCCCAATCCTCTACAAATTCTGCACCCCTAAATGCAACTGCTACTTTGTGCTGAACATGAGGTGCAAATTTTAGCAGGTCGACTTGCTTCATCCCGTAGACTATGTTTTCGATGAAATCTATTTCCGCGATGTCACGTACGTTAAAAATGGATACTCGATAATCCTCCAGTTTTCCTTTACATTCAATGTTAGGGAACAGAAAAGCATCGTACACCCATTTCTGGTTTAGTCGGTCCCTGAGCACAATCACCATGAACCAATACCTAGGTATTTTGGTTCTTGAGCGATATTCTTGCTCGAAATATAAGCGACTGAAAAATTAACAACAATTAATAAATCTATATTAACAATGGAATAAATACTTTGGATATATGATAAATTTTTAAAGTTGGTTAAAGTTTTTTCTTACCCTGATGTTCCAGTTAGAAGCCTTACATCATAGGCAATAAGCAGAAGTTTTATGATTTCTTCCAGGTCTTCCCAAAATTTCATATTCATTTAAGTCAAGCAATTCAACAAATTTAATTTTAAAAATAAATAGCTTTACAAAATATTGTTGTCATTTAAGGTGTAATGGTTATTCCTTCTTCCCGATCAATTCCTCAAAAACAAACGTTTTTCTTGCATGCTTTTCGCCGTGAAGTTCACGGCACCAAAGTACGACAATACATACGTTTTGTACATGTTCAGTATACTAATAGCATTGGTTGATACGACATTTTAATGAATGCTATTTGTCCCTCAAAGAGCTGCCAAGGATCGTGACTGCCATAATGGGAGAGAAAGGACAACAGAGGTCCTTACTCTGCGAGCCTTGTGAAAATAAGCTGCTTTCACCAATCGCGTTAGCAACTGGTCCTGATGGAAGCATTTACGTTGGGGACTTTAATCTCATCAGACGAATCACTCCGGATAATGTTGTCTATACTGTGCTCCAACTGAGGTGATGACCGAAACGGCTTTCTCACATTTGTTGTCGTCTACATCATTTAGTCTTTTTTTTTAGCACACGGGACCCAAAGATAACCATAAAAATAATACGAGATTTTATTTTTGTCATTTATAGTGCCACAAAAGTATCGCATCAGTATTACATGACCATCTCCCCCGCGGATGGACATCTTTATATTTCGGACCCAGAAAAGTATCAGGTAATCTTTTTTCTTTCTTCCTTTTCCTTTTTTTTGTTTGTTTAGTTTCGTTCCTTGGACAAAGCAAGGGCTTTAGATAGCGTGTTGCAAGAAAGGTTGCGTGTAGATTTATAGATATAAATGAAATTTCCTCTAGATTTTGCGCGTAAACTCAATGGACCAAATTGAAGATCCCCGTGTGAACTACTCCCCGGTGGTCGGCTCCGGATTGAAGTGCGTGCCTGGAGATCCCGCAAATTGCGGTGATGGTTTCCCCGCTAAACTGGCAAAACTAAATCATCCTAAAGGCATAGCGATCACAAGTGATGGCGCAATGTATGTTGCAGACGGTCCAAATATTAGATATGTGGATGGACATGGGGTAATCCGCACCTTGATTGGAAGTCATACCCACCGTGGCTCTCGCTCTGGTTTGACAAAAACAACAGATTTTGAATCTTGTCGTGTGAAACGCAAAGATATCTCACAGGTTCAGTTGCACTGGCCCAGCAATCTTGCTCTGAATCTGGTGGAGAACAAGTTGCTGTTTATCGACGAAGGGATGTTATTCCAAATCACGGATGACAATCAGTTGGAGCGTGTCTTTGGTTGTGACTCAACGGACAAGGTGGTGCGACCTATTTTGGATCTCGCTTTCAGTCCAAAAGGCCAATTATACTTTGTGACGGAAGACTCAAACTTGTATACTGTCAAGAGACAAGGTGAAGTTTTCCTTGTGAGAACGGACAAGATTTCTCCATACGGTCATAACATCACAATTTCAACTCTATCTTCCTCTCAATCTTTACCATTAACCACATCATCATCGCCCACGTCTTCCTCCTCACCGTCCCAGCGAAACAACTTGGATGCTGGCTTTGTGTCTGCAGTGAGTGTAGGCGCTGATGGAACCGTCTATATCGCTGACCAAGCAAATCTTGAGTTGATGAAAGTGGCAGACTTTATCCCCACTCCGGCAGATATGAATACAGACTACGAGGTAGTGTTCCCTGCAACTGGGGAGATCTACGTGTTTAATCGCTACGGTCAGCATACGTACACGAAGGATCTCAAGTCCGGCAAAGTTCTCTACTCATTCCTCTACACAAAGAACACGAGCTATGGAAAGCTGTCAAAAATTAGTGATGCTGCAGAGAACAAAATCCTGTTCTTGCGTGACTACTCTTCCGTCGTGTCCACAATTGAGAATACTCAAGGGAAAAAGTGCAACTTGAAAATCAATCATCTCGGCAGGCTTGTCCATTTCCAGGAAATGGAGAACTCGGAGATCCGGCTTGAGTACTCTGACGAAGGATTGCTTCTTGCAAAAACCACTACTGCTGGGCTCAGCTCCCTTTATGCTTACGATAAATTTGGACGAGTGAGAAGAGTCATTGGAGAGACGGGAATCATTACAAACTTTGATTATGAACTTGTTGGATCAGCGATTCAAGTTCGAGTTACAGACTCGCAGAGCAAGAAAGAGTTTTTACGTTTCTCCGTTCTGCAGAATGATGAGAAGGACGAGGTAATAGTGCAGAAAATGAATGGGGCAGATAACGTGGTGAAAAAGAGAGTATTGCAAAGGGACATTAAAAACGCAAGTTACAGCCTCCGCACGGAGGATGGTGCCTTGTTGTCAGGAGGCTCATGGGGAATTTATCCTCTTCTTAAGGACGGCATCCCTCCAATGCCCGTTGAGGGGAACTTAATGCGTGGCCCATCATACCAGTATCTTATTGACTTGGAAGGAACTAGCACTTCTCACTCTTCTGGTAATAAGCACGAATGGAAATTCGGACTGTTGGGCGATGGCAAAGGGCCAGAAAGAATCTTGGATCGGCAAATGTGGGTCAACGACAGTCGTGTGCTGAGCCTCGAGTTTGATCAAAGTCTTTCTCGAGAAGTGATTCAGAGTCGAGATCGCGAGTCCATTTTCTACATTCAGTACGACAAGACTGGACTTCCTCTCTATTTCATACAGGGCTCAAACAATGGCTATCGATTCTCCATGAACATCACTTATGACAGATTTAAGCGGGTTGAGTCGTGGAAATGGGGAGAGGGACGAGGTCTTCAAGTCACATATGGACGGAATGGTTTTGCTACAGAAATGAAAAATTTGGAGGGAGCTCGCACAAGAACAATCGACTACAATGAATATGGCCAGCCAGCCAATATCTCTTTGAAATCTGGCCGCTCCTTCCGATTCCATTACGACGTCCACGGAGGTCTCAAAAGCGTGGAGATGCCGAAGGGTACTCGTCATTCATTCTTACTCCAGTACTCCATCAGTTTTACAAAACTTGTGTATCAGCCACCCGGTTACGGAGCTATCAAGAACTCCTTCGTCAAATACTTCAACTCTTATGGTCTCCTCGAGGCCATTCTTTTGCCTTCAGATAATGGCAGAATTTACCAAGAGTATGATTTACTGCGACGACCCACTCATTTGCTTTTCAGCGAAGGAAAAATCTCGAGAAAGTACAAAGCAAAAGGAGTGACGGTCACGGTGACCGAAGGGAAGTTTGATTCCACCACTCATTTATGGACCAATGGCGTTGGCAAGATAGTTCAGGAGAAACAAGAGTTTAACGCAAAGTTTGGATTGGCAACATCAAAGCTTGTCTATGAGTACGACTCAAACTTCCGTCCCACTGTGATGAAGGCAAGGATCGGGGGCAATGTGCTACCAGATTTTCACCTCGCGTACAACGGGAAAACGGGTGCTCTGGATCAACTTGGCCCGTTCCGCATTGCTCAAGGGAATAGCCAAGAAAGATCTGTTTTTGATGGAATGGCAATTTTTACGCAGCGTCTCAACGGCTACGGTCAACCTGTACAATATACACTGACAATTCAAGCTGAGGAAGTCTTCAGAATGGACTTTTTCTACATGAATAATTCTCATCAGATTCAGCAGATTCGAATGAAAACGAAGAATTTGAGCACAGCTCCCGTTAGTAATTTCACCTACGACGATGATGGACAACTAACCCAAGTGGACTCCTCAGAGCCTTGGAAGTTTGAATATGATCCCAATGGAAATCTGAAGAGCTTAACCTACAGGGACAACACCATTGCTTTGGAATACAATGATCAGGATAGGATCGTTAGATTTGGCGATGGTTTCTACAATTACGACATGGTCGGACGAGTAGTACAAAATGCCCGTGAGGAGTACTTCACGTACAATGCATTGGGGCAGCTTAAGCGAGCGTGGAAAAGAGGCCGATTTGACGTGGAGTACTTTTACGATTTTGAGGGTCGTCTTGTTGCGAGGAAAGATAATCACGGCAACGCTACCCAGTTTATTTATGCAGACCTGAATAACAAAGACCTTGTCACGCACATATACAGTCCCCGAGAAAACAGACTTTTGCACCTGGTCTATGATGAGAGCGAGAGACTGATCTATTTCCAAGTTAACAGGAACCAGAAGTATTATGTGGCCAGTGATCATTGTGGAACACCACTCATCATCTTCAACCAATATGGCCAAGCCATCAGAGAAATTTCAAGAACCCCCTACGGTCACAATGTATACGACTCTGACGCATACTTTTATCTACCCGTTGATTATTGTGGCGGGATACACGATAAGGTAATAAATACATAATGAGCAAATCTTAATCGCCTAAATATAAAAGTAGGATGTATGTAATAAATATAATGGTGATTGCTAATGGTCAAACAATTTTATTCGCAGGTGACTTCTTTAGTTCATATGAAAAACAAACGTGTCTACGATCCTCTAATCGGCCAGTACCTTACCCCGGATTGGACAAGCATTCTTGAAAAATTAGAAACGCCGGAGAAAATCCATCTCTATAGAGTTAACGGAAATGATCCAATCAACATGATGGACTCTGGACCTGCATTTGGTACGCTCTTTTCTGATAATAGTAATAGAAAGAGAAAAAAAATCTTTTTGCTTAAAAGCCTGATAATAAGGGGTATATATCAGGGAAGTGTGCTATTAATTTAGCTTGTGGGTACTATGCCTGCATAATGGATTTGGTCATAGAATGAAATTTTCACTTGGTGGTGTGAGGGATATAAAGTTTGGGATGATGATGTGGTGGATTGCAGAAGAGATTCTATTATTATCGTTATGATGATTCTCATCTGCATGGCATCTCAAGCGTGTGTGACGTTTTGCTAATACGATTTTTCGTTCCTCTTTTCGCAGATCATCAAGGCTGGCTTAAGTACCTGGGCTACAATCTGGAATCCATGGCTCCACAGTTATTTCCTCGAGCGCTAGGAATAATTGGAAAGGAGAGAGGATTACTCGCAGTTTCCGGTTTGGAGAGTCGTATTTTGGAGAAAACATTTGATCTTCCTATCCTTGGGACGATTCCAAGAAGCGTCGTCACAAAATCCACTTTGGTTCCCAATCCGGGCTTACAGATTGCATTAATGGAGCCTCCATTAGGCAAGAATATCTTGTTAAGTCGAACTGCCGAAGGCAAGGCAATGATCTCCTGTCCATTCTGTACGACAAACCGCGTCTACCGAGACGTTTTCACACAGATCCTCAACGGCTCAGAGTTCCTGCGATTTGTTTCGCACAATCCTGGCCAAGACGTTTTCCACTTTGCAAAGAAAGAGTTGTGGAAGGCTTCCGATGACTTGGCAGATTTGAAGAGGCTCAGTGGTCAAGTTAATGTGACAGTCCACGACCAATCCACAGAGAACCAAATGATTCATTTAAAGATCAGCATGTACGGAGTAATTATCTCGGTGAGATATGGTCTCACCGGCCCCCGAGAAGAAAGTCGACTGATTCACCACGCCAAAGGCTCAGCAAGCAGGAAGGCTTGGGCCAACGTCAAAGAGCTGATTCGTGTAGGATTTCCTGTTCTCGAGTTCAGTACTGCAGAGAGAGCTGAAATTCTTCAGAATGGTCATTTGGCTTCATACCATCACGAGTTCATTCATGATCCCGATGACTATCCCTTCTTTGCTGATGATCCTCTCAATGTCCGCATTGTCAAAAAATCAAAAACGACCAGAAGTAAAACGGAATAAGGAATAATTTAACGAATCGTTAACTGTTTTTCTAAAGTTCCTCATCCAAAATCCATTTCTACTACATAACTTCTACGTAACAAATTGAAACAAAAACTGTTTTAAGGAATCATACAAATTTTTGTAAGAGCAAATTAAATGGAGAAGAATATAAAAACTCTTTAAGAAAATTATATTATATATCTCGAAAACGTCCCTGAACCGAACTGTGAACTGTGTAGCTGCAGAAAAATTATTAGCTATGCTGACTATACTTATATAAACTAATTTAGTTTGTAAGGAACTGTAACTCTACTCACACAAATGGAATATCGACGGTAAATATTTCTACTGTAAGCGCATTTTTTCGTGAATTTTTTAGTTTTATTACTACGTGTACGTGTATCCATCACTTACGAAATAAGAATTAATTTGCGAGTACAAGTTTTTATACCTTTTTCATGACGGATTCATCATTTAAAGTAATGAAGGATTTATGACACACACACAAAATCAAGATGCAGGCCTCTTGTCCCAAGTTGTAGAGAAACCTTTGATATAATATGATATACTTACTATGATGATGATGTTTTATTTATACGTGACGAACAAGAATAGGACCTTATAAAAATTAACTTTTGAAAATGTATTAATCCAATCAAATTCGTTTGTTGTAGAATAATACCTCGTGGTTTTTGCTATGTAGCAGGCGTTGTGACTGACAATGAGTCTCTTTCTCGGCATTGTTCTTTACGAAGTACCAAAGAAATATAAAAAAAACGAAACCCAGGGATTGCTATCATTATACATGATACAATTTATATTATTCAGTCGATTATTGCCGTTGTATAAATTTTAAGGTTGGACGGTTGATGTATTATGCACCCTTATGAAAAACTGGTAATTGAGTTTGACAAAATACATCAATTTTAACTTGAATCTCGTGCTAGTCTCCACACTAAATTGTCATACATACAATTAACAAGAAATTGTAAATTTTAATAATAGTAGAATCATGTCAAAGTTAAATTAATTTAGGTTTAATAATGTTTGCTTTTGTGGCACTCCTGCTATTAATTAAGGATTCATAATCTGAAAATCAAAGTTAACTTTAGCATTTCAAGACTGCAACTTGCAACATGATTTAATTTAGTGCGCGTGGCAGGTTTAAGGTACGGCTTTCGTGTGTTGCATTCACCTCTCTGCAATTGGAAGGCGGGACAGAAGCATGGACAATGAAAAGAATAATTAACAAGAAAATGAGATTATTTTTATTCTTTACACTATTGTATCATATGCTACCATGTAAATAAGGTGAAATATGTATTGCCAAATAACGTGTAAACTTTATAATATTAATTATTCTGTAAAAAATCAGCTTATGGTCAATGTAAATATTAACACAAACTATTATAGTACGACATGGCGCAATTGTAATCATAATTTTATTCTCCGCAGTTGATAAACCTACGACGTGTGTAAATTGTCTGCCAAAATGCTTATGATTATAAGAATAATGATGTTTTATGTGCAAACAAAAAAAAACAACATGCAAAACAGTTAGAGTTAGGCTTCATGACAGAGAATCGTAAATTGATTGTCGACCTCATTCTCGAATTGGAAAGGAAATAGTCAATCCTTTGATCTGATGAAATTAAACTTTGTACTTTTCACATTTTAAGGGATCGATTCTGTTTGGAATATTGAAAAGATTTTTGATGGAACTTCCTTAATATTTCTACAAATCTTAATGTTTTGTAATGTTCATAATGCCGTGATATCCTAATCAATCTTGAATAAATAAAAACTATTAATGTGCATATGTATATGTAAACTATATTACATGCTTGTAAGCTTAACACAAAATGTATTTGCTTGAAGGTGATGAAATATTAAGTAAATTTTTCCGAATCTAATGAACTGTTTTCGTTCTCGTGGCCAAAAAAAATAATGAATCGATATGGATGTGTAAATACTGGGCTATTGTTTAGAAATTGGAATTTTATAATAAAATATGGTAATGATTAGCCTCAGCTATATTTAAATATTGAGTATACCTAGTAATGTGAAACGTGAATTTTTTGAATGCCATGAATTCCTAAAAAGTGTTTTGGCTACATTTATGAATTACTACAATTACTCATTCTTACATAGTTTTTAGTTATCCACTTCTCATTTTTACGATAAAACGTGGTACTATTACTAAAACAATTAACTAATGTAAACTTGTACATTTTGGAATTTATGTTGAATCTCTAGATTAAAACGAAAGAAGTCATTTAAACAGTAATAAATATTTCGAGTAATGAGTGGCATTAACGATGAAGTTAATACGATGTGAAGTTGAGCACTGTATTCTGAGATGATTGAAAAGAGTTATACTAAATACTATATATCGCTGAATGGCAATTACATGAGAAAGCCTTTGATAAAAGAAAAAAACTATATTATTATATGATTATTTTACTCCTAAATTATTGTTATCCACCATTGCAGGTAATTAAATTTGTATGCGTTATTGTCATTAGCGATGTTATTGCATTATGTTACGAAAACAGTTTAGATCCCAATTCAAATAAAGGTACATATTGTCAATGTTCAACATTTCTTTGTTACACTTGTGTTTTTATTTTTCAAGCCACTTTTCAAGACATGTTCATGCTTGTACTTTCTGTATTGGACATCATCTTTCATAAAACGGTATCAACTTTTATATAAAACGCCATTGAATTTGAGGTTTACATTCTGAATACTCCTTTCACATTCATGCATGTATGTATGACCGTAAAAAATCATTTAAAATATCAAATTGAATATGAAAAGATTTTTCAACTTTAAAAACCTTCGGTAAGTTCCTTTACGTAGAGGACGAAGGAACTTAACTTCGAACTATTGAAAATGTAGACGCGGCGTATTTGTTTTGCACCAGTGTCCTCCTTGCCTTCTTCGACCATAACAGTGTCGGCTTTCTTCAATGGATAGTCAAAATATCCATACGAGTTCTTAAAAAGAAATATGAACAAATTAAGACTTAAGTGACAGGAAAAAGTTGTAATAAAAACACAAATTTCGAATTTCATACCTCATCAAACCACGCATCCTCCATGTCACAATGGATGTATTCTCCATTCTCAATGTACATCTTGGACCAGTGGATCATTTTTCTAGTCGTATAAGGCATTTCCATTTCCTTTGCCTTCGCCAAATCAGCCCTATAAATTTTACAAAATGGAAAATAATTATTTTACCTGTCCTTGATACAAAAACTCACCTTCAAGAAACCGGAAGGAATAGTAGCAAAACATTTTCCTTACATAAGACTTTCCAAGGATGGGAGCAGGTACTGGAATGGCAAGTTAACCATTCGTTCTTTAACAAGCATTCCAACTTGAAAGTCAACCTTACTTAATCCATATTGTGTTTTAAACACATCAAAGCACCAAGGTTCCTTCTTGACTTCCAAGACAGGCTGGCATGTCAAACATTCCCTTAAAAATTCCTGGAATTGCAATACCGGGATCTCCTAACCAAACCAAAAACAAAAATTTCCACATTTCTAGTAAGTTCTTTATCAGACAGACGTATTGTATCAACCTATTACATACATCTCGTGCAGATAAGTTGATCATTGAAGTTATCGCAAACACTGGTTGGTCTTCGGGGTCTTCGTCATCGAAATCAACATCTTCAACAACCGGCTGCAAAAACAAAGTTCATGCATAATTTTATTTTGGAAAGAGAAAAGCTTTTAGCTAATGCTGGCGACATTAAAAGAAGTTGATCATTAGGTAAATATTTGTATAGAAGAGAATAGTGATATAAATGTACCTTGAGCACACTCCCCACGTAGTTCTGAGAGACAAGAACCCTTGCTAGAAGCTCAGCACTAACTCCAGACTCCTTGACCAACTGATTCAACAACTTTGTCATTGATGGAACATCACTATCCTGAGCCTCGAGACCTTCAAATTCCATTTGAAGAATATCGTTCTGGACATTTTCATTCGCCATTTGAATGCTAATTCGTTTCACCGAAACTGAAAGTTAATATTAATTAATGAGAAGTAAAGAGTTTAGCTGGAAAATTTTCGATGAAAACTTTAGAACAACACAACCTCGTGGTCGGAATAACACATGCCAATTTCATCAGATCTTTTTGTGCAAGACTCCTGTATTTCTTGCTTCTGTTTACTTTACTCGCAACTGGCAGCAGTCGCAGCAACAACTCAACCAAGTGGAAAGAAAAAAGAGAGAAATGATGAAATGAACAACTTCGTGTGAGGCACTGGCATGAATGCAATGCGTAGCAGTAAAAGTAAAATCATAGCCTAGTTATTATGAACCAACCAGGCTGGCAGGGTCGTGGAATGTTGTCTAACTTGTTCGTATATTTTAGCTATGTTCAATTTCAAATATTCCTTCGTTCGTATGGTTATGCTATGGTTACATACTTTTATCTGAAAACAAAACAGGTAGCTTACCGGAGAAAAGAAGCAAACCCGTACACCACAGCACAAGAGCCTTCTTCCGCTCCGCTGTTCAATATTATTTCCTAAACAAACTGATATTGTGATATTATTGACTCTGACTTTTGAAAACCCTACTCGGAAATAAATGATAATTAACTCGCAAGTCGACTCAACTATTAAGTCGAACTCTAACTTTACCTTGCTGAAATGATCAAATCACATAACCATGCCTGTCAGTCAGTACGAATGGATTCATCAGTGTATCAACGAAACACGAACTGATTGACTGAATCTGAGCGAGACTGAAATTACCGTTTATAACTATTGTAGGTATTATCTCGCTTATACTTGCTTTGACAAATTGGCCCGAAATGACCCCTTGAAGATACTCGACTTTTTTACACGGACATTGCCAGTATGCTGCTGGCTCTCTTGACTTGACCCATACATTTTTTAATACAATGCTGCCAAAACATTGTAATTCCTGCCATTTAATAATTTTAAATGGGGCATGACGCGACATTTCACCACTCAAACAAATATGTATGTTGTTTAAAACAATGCAAAATTAACTAATGTAAGAACGAACATTGAAAGTTTGTCAGAAGAAAACATCCAGAATTTTCACTCACTATCAGAACATGTGCTCAGAACTTGGGCGGATACAGTCAAAGCTTACATATTTATGCCATTATTATCCCTTCTATTTCCTTGTATTTTTTCTTTTTCCTCCCCATTCCCCTCCTTCCGTTCGAACCTTCTTTTCTAATTTTATTTTACCCTCCAATTTTCCCTTCCTCTCTTTTCTTTCTTCCCCTTGCCTTTCCTATAGAGTAGTCAAGTCAAGCATATTTATCGAGGCCTGTACAATGATTTTTCATGCACTCCACATTTTAATTAATCTTGATATTAATGATTGGTTACTTTCGATGATAAAGGACAAACGAGAAATTATTTGAACCTAGAATCCTGAAAAAATCGTAGGGGACTAAACAATCTTAAGTTTTATGACTTGACAACACGGATTTTTTAGACGCTCGCTTTATTTCATTTCATTCAGGCCTTTAGTAGTTTGCTTACTACATTCCATAAAATATACATACTCTGTCTGACAATTGCCTAGAATGACTCCAAAGGTCAAATTCTAAGAACCATAGTGGTAGCAATAAATAATTAGGTCAAAGCATCACTTAATTCAGGACCAAACGATTTACCCCTGAATTCCTTAAATGACCACAACTTGTAAAATTGTATGAGATGTTTGGATAACCAGATTTTTATAAGATGCAATCAAAATTCCCAGCTTACCGAAATTCAAACCGTCCTTTGTCAACTCCTTCAAGCTCCTCCGGAAGTTGTTGTTGGATGATGGGTTCGATTTGTGATTACAGGACAATCTTGATAAACTAAAGAGGTGCTAGTGCACCGTGCAACTTCAAAGTCCAAATCGTTGAAAACGTAAAACTTGAAATTACGTAGATAAGTGAAGCGGAATTTGAAAGTTTTTCAATTAAAGGACAAATCTCATAACACCAATGCAAATATTGTTTTTTACAATTACAGTTCTGCTGCAACTTGCAAGTGCCAAACACAAACATGTGTTGTAGTTGTGGCCTGTGACTGAGGTTGTTTTTGTTGTGCTTTGGGGTTGACTACACTATCCCTGCTCGGCGGTTCATGGTGTTTTTGGTAATTTTTGTTACCACTGCGCATTGGTTATTGCATCGGCTTAATGTACAAATTAAGTAATTTATTTTTGAATCACGTAGTTCTGGAAATTATGGATTTAGTTGACAGTTTCTTTTTGAAACTCCCGCGTTCCAGTCCATTAATTTTGATCGTGAATCAATTTAATTTTTAAATGCATTCTCGTAAGTAAAAATTCATTATGTACATAATTTTGTTTTGTTCGATTTGAATATTAAAGCTCCTTACAACCAAGTCAAAGTTTACGACGCAACCAACTCTAATGATTTTGATCACAGTCATCGGAATTCATTCTGTATCTGACTTTTTATTGCTGCATTCAGTAATTATCAATCAATGTTCTGCAGTCTGTTTGAAGTGCATTAAAATCAGTGACGTTGATTTGGTTGGCATTGGTATTTAATGTAATTAACTATGGCCAATGTTCATGATTTGAGGCGGGCGATGTTTCGTGGTGGCAGTGGTTTTCCAAAACCACCTCAAAGTAGTGGAGGAGGAGGAGGGGGCATGTCTTTCTTAAAGAAGTAAGGGAGTTTGAGATTTTATTTTGGTAAAATTTACCTTTTGTTTTGAAATTATTCGTTTTTAATCACTTTATTCATGTGTCATTCATCAATGCAGAGATTATACCCCGGTTCAAGCAAATGAGTACTTTTGCAAGGGTAGGTTTGTGTCAGTGAACGAACGCGATCGACTTTACATTTATGAGACGGAGAATTCCGGTGGCATCTTGGCCCCATATCTGCTCTTTCTTCATGGGGGAGGTTACTCCGGCTTAACATGGGCCCCACTCATCAAGCAACTTTCACCAATGTTCAGTGCCGAATTTGGGGCCGTGGATATGAGAGGCCATGGCCGTGCAGCGTGCCAGGATGAAGCGGACCTTTCTACTGAAAGAGTCACAGCGTACGAAATGCATGATTGATTGATGCGACATTGATCATTTTCTGCTAGTAAAAGAGCTAAACTGGTTAAGATATATTATTTTTTGTATAGTGATTTGTTTCGGCTCGTTCAAGAACTGACTCTTGGTGCAAGGCCCCTAATTCTCATTGGTCACTCAATGGGTGGTGCGTTTGGGATCCATTTAGCTGCAAAGTTACAAGAAGAAACTGATGTTCACCTTTCTGGCTTGATCGTCATTGATGTAGTTGAAGGATCAGCATTGGAATCTCTGAGTGGAATGCAACACGTTCTTCGTAATAGGCCGAAGGAATTTCTATCTCTTCAGTCAGCGATTGAGTGGTGGTATGATTATAATCTTATTAGGGATGCAGTGATATAAAATTAATTACTATATGAACATTTGGACTATATATAACATGATAGTGTTCGAAGTGGCCAAACCAGGAACACGGATTCTGCTCGTGTTTCCATGCCTGGTCAGCTAAAATTGCTTAGCGGAGAAGTGCCCAACCTTACTGGTGTTAAAGATTTGGAAGCAGTCCCAAACGACGCAGTAGCAGCCAATCCCACCGTTGGACGGTCCGGGGCAATAACAACTGTGACTGAAGAAGGGGAAGAGGACGAGGCAGAAAAGGAAGAAAGTAGTCCCAAATCCGAACAGAAGCCCACACCTACGATGATGGAAGCTCCCAGTTTGGCTTCAGTGGTAAATAATTGTCCTACCTATTTAATTTTGTCATTAGATGAAGAATTTAAAAAAATACATTTTCAAATAAATTTTTAAAAAATTTAGGAAAAGTACGTCTGGAGAATAGATCTCAAGAAGACTGAGCCGTATTGGCGTGGGTGGTTTGAGGGACTTTCTACAAAGTAAATAAAATTTATGTGCACATATTTGTTTATTTTACTTAAATGACTTCCAAACATGACTTCCTTATTTATATGACTTCCAAACATTTATTGAGTTTTTGACATATTGTTTTAGATTTCTTACCATCAAAGCTCCAAAACTCCTTTTACTGGCTGGAGTAGATCGCCTTGACAAAGAGCTGATGGTTGCTCAAATGCAAGGAAAATTTCAAATGCAGGTTTTAAGCAGCGTAGGTCATATTGTGCACGAAGACGCTCCTGACCGTGTTGCAGAGCACATTGCCTCCTTCTTGGTGCGTAATAAAATTATTGCCGCATCAGAAGCAATTCCAAGAGTTTTTCCCGGTTGTTAAAATCTAAAGAAACAAGCTTGTAAATTGAATTAGAAATGTAAAGACTCCCGAACAAAAAGTATTTTTCCTGGTGTTTTGTATAAAGGTTCAGAAATGACGTGATTCTCGTGTATGTTCTGTAGTAAAGAAAATTGACAAACGTTGAGACACGATTAGGTAATGCATTTTTTCACACACAGGTATATATGGTGACGTAAAACACAAGACTTATTATTGCCATGTGCGAGTGCTTATCATAGCTTAAAATTAAAAATTACGTAAATGAACTTGGTAAAGACAATTTTGTGTGTTCTTTCTGATTTGTTGGCTTGTAAGATGCAATAAAAAAGAAGTTTCACTTCTTCCTCACACGCTTAAATATAATGTCTATGTTTATTGTCTGTTTCGTTATTAAAATAAATGTATAACAAATCAAAATCTAGATTCTCTAACTCAATTTCTAATTTATCATATAACAGTACAAATGTCAGATCATCACTCAACTTAGTCCCTGAAAGAAGAATTTTTTACTTATGCTACAGATTACTTACACTTATTTGGCGGTCGGAATCCGAATATTGTTCACAACCATTCATTATTGTCAAATCTCACTATGAATTTCTTGAGTTCTTACAAATACAAATCAAATCGCTTATAAGTAACTAAACGTGTTAAACGTCTTACCGGTCCAAGATAATAGCTCGAGAAAAATATAAACCATCCATTGATTGATTAAAGCAGTATTGTCACTGGTAAATTTCGGGAAGCACCTTCATTACATAACACATGCCTTTTGTGCTATAATATTCAGTTTCATTGTGTTATCCTTATTGTACATAATTTCAATTTTCACAAAGTTGTGTTTGTTCGTCTTGTTGAGATTAGAAAGAGTTTATGAAAGTTTAGCAAAGCTCAACACACATTGCAATGCCCATACCGCCTCCAACACAAAGTGCTGCGACACCTTTCTTTCCTCCACTTTGCTTTAAAACACTCAGAAGTGTCACCAAAACTCGAGCGCCTGATGCACCTATCGGATGTCCCAATGCAATAGCACCGCCATTTATATTAACCTTTGCAGAGTCCACTCCTAATGCCTTCACTACTGCGATAGACTGGGCCGCGAAGGCTTCATTCAATTCAAATTTGTCCACTTCGTCCAATGTCCAGCCAGCTTTTTTAATCTAAAAATAATTCAAAACATTTTTAAAAAACTGTAGTGAAGTAGCAATAGTCGTACTAATTCCTCATGTGACATTATAGATTTTTACAGCTGCTTGAACAGCAGGCACAGGCCCCATTCCCATAATTGCAGGATCGACGCCAGCCTGAGCGTAGGAAATTATACGAGCAATAGGTTTTGTTCCGAGAGACTTCGCCAAAGATTCAGAGCACAAAGTATGATACATTTTTCCTTAATCAGTCTTTTATAAATAGTATGTATGCTTTTATAATGAGACTCCCAATTAAACCCTCATATCCAATGACATCAAGTGATTTGATATTAACCTGTAATTCCCATGTGATATTTGTGAAACGCATCTGTCAATCCATCGACAATCATCGTATCTACAAATTGTGCATCACCCATTTTTACTCCAGTCCGCAAATTTGCAGAATGTTGAGCCTGACTCATAGATTCTTGTCCTCCAGCTATTACGATTTGCGAATCTCCAAGTTTTATAGCTTGAGCGCCCAGCATAATTGATCTGTTTATTAATTTTAGAAAAATTATGTTTCATATCAGCACATGAAAATCATTTTCCTAAGGAATTTTACAATCTGTGCCCATTTCTGAATAACCTTAAACCAGAGCCACAAAGCATATTAATGGAAGTTGCTGGAACCGAATGAGGAAGTCCAGCATTTACTGCGGCTTGACGTGCAGGATTTTGACCTTGGCCAGCGGTTAGTACCTAAAGGGAACGATTACGATGCATGGTAATCATAATCATTATATCAAAACGATAATTAGAAATAATGGAACAATTAGATGTCGCAATCCTACAATAACCCTCAAATAAATTCGGAGGCCATGGACAATGGGCAATCTTTCTTTTTTAAACGAGTTAATACTATTCGAGCTTGAACTAAAGCTTACTTGACCATAAATAACTTCCGAAACTTGATCGGCAGGAATCCCAGCCTTGCTGATAGCCTCCTTAATGCACAATGACCCCAAATCATGGGCTTTCACGGAAGACAATTTCCCACAGAAAGAACCTGATCAAAATAAAAATTTAATTTCAGAATATGACCAAGAACAATTTTGTTCTTGCACATGACGTTCATCTTCATCTCACCAATTGGGGTCCTCACAGCGGACAGAATCACAACATGGTCTTCAGTTTTGGTACTCATGGCTATTATCTTGGTGGTGACAATTATTTTTTTTATGGAATTCAGGATATATTATGTTGAACAAACGGCTACGAATTAATTTGAATACAAATAACTTCTACTGAAAAAAGAAAACGGAATGTCCTAGTTCAATATTTAAAGGATCTTATTTGGCGACTGAAATTGAGTCACATACTTGAGTTGAGATTTCTTCTTATTCCTGCCACACAGCTGTCAAAAATGTGAGACTGAGTTGAGTATTAAAGCCGGTTTTAAAAGGAAATTTGGCTTAGGCTTAGGTAATCCACTGCTGCAGCGCAACTTGTTTCAGGATCGCCTTCACGATGGCGACTGGATAGTGCGAGCTACTTTTCTTACCAAAATATAGCAAGTCTCTATATTACATCAAGGCGAAATGTAGCGTATGGTATGTATGCAAAAATTCTCACGGATATTGTGACGACGACGTGTTTATTCCGTTTCTAGTCTAGATTTACTGATTCAGGATTGTGCAATTATTTCGCATGTATGAATGTAGATCATAAGGGTAAAAATGATGATCTCAATCAGTTAAATAGCTTCCTGTGTACACAAGATTTGCTTTATTTCGCAATAATTTTGCCGACTGACGCAGTAAATCGAACTCACTATTGAAATGGTTCCAAGACAATTCGCAATGACTGTAATTTAGATAATGTGCAACGTCATCACTTTTAAGTACTAGCAACATTAAAAGCAACAGACTTAAATCGACAGAATTTAGATTAGCGCTCCGGTACTTCTTCGAATGGAAAATCAGGGGTATCTTCTTCCGCCTTAGGCTGAATAGTTTCATCTGAATCTGCCGAGTCACCAGAAGCTGATTCGTCGCCAGATTCCATCACCATGTTTAAACCATTTGGATTCGGTGGCCCGAACATTCGTCTCATATGATCTATTACCCTTAAAAAATAATAAGACATGTTTAAAATTATAATTTCACAAACAAAATTATCCCAGCTTCCGTTTATTATTAAAATCTCAAAAACTAGTACCATTTCATAATCAATAAAATGATCAATCCAAAAATCATTAGCTCGCATAGATAGGACGTATCTGATTTTTGATGATGAAGCATTTTTTTTTGCTAAAGCCTTGATTAATTATATCTATATAATTTAGTTTCAAACGATTGTCAGAAGGTAGCCTCAATTTGAGCTTTGCTTCTTGACGTTTCAACTACTAAAACGAAGCCAGGGTTATTTAACTAATTAGAACAATGGCGCCCATTATTATTATTATCGTTTGTTGCTGTAGTTCAAACCAAAATAATACTCATTATAATCCAATGGGGAAGTGAAAGTTTACACATACCCGTCTAAAATTTGAACGACTTCATGCATGATGTCATTTCTGTGATAATTGGACACAGCTAAAAAGAAAATGGTCCCGACTTTGCTTCGAATCTGAGTGATAATGCCAGCTTGTTCCTGCACAGGTTCTGGTTCCTCTGCATCGGCCATAACGTTTTGTTAATTTAAAAATCAGAAACTACTACGAAATGTCCTTTATATTTGCCATTTGCTCGTAATTATTTCAAATTATGGATTTATATTAGCCCAGTGAGCAGAGTACGAATACGAACAAACTTTTTTCACTATTCATTGTTTTACGAAATTAGAACAGAAATGGAAAAGGCATTAATTCTTAGTATTGGAATTAATGAGCGTTTCACTTGCGAAGCTCGTTGAAACATTGTGCAAGCTTGCAATTTTGGACGCAGCTTCCAAAACTCTTGCTTTTGGTATATAGGTAGCATTCCTAGAACAAAGCTAAGAAGTTTATTATCTCTGTCAATTTTTATAGACCTTTTATATACTTGCTGTTTAATATTTATGTGTATATACTTATTTCGACGAGGAGGTCATTGATAAGTGTTAATTGACTATTTGAGATGATTTTCATGAAATATAATTCGCGTAGATGACAAATTTAAGGTGAGTTGTCTATCAAGCGAAAAAACTGCATTAGTTATTGATTGCATACATAATTGATTTTGAAAATAAAGTTCAAAAGCATATATCTAAAGCTGACGCATTTTACATATTTATCAGGTATTATTCTAAACCTGATAAAAAGCCGTTGAAATTTTTTTTTCATTTCAACATATAGCTTGTGATAGCGTTTTCGAAAGCCCTTGAAATGCTGAGTATAACAGCTATTTTAGTTTTTTGAAATTCGTTAACCGTCAACGGCCGCGGGTGGTTAAATCTTTTTTATGGAAGATGGCGTGTAACATCTCTTTCGATAGGTCTCTTCAAGCTCTTTTCGACGCAAATATTTTGCAATGCCTTTCATTCGCAGAATTCGTCGGTTTAAGTGCAAGGAGCTGTTTTCTTTGACAGCCTATGGAACTTAGCAGACACTAAAGCCAGTATTCTGGGGACAACTCTTTCGCTGTTAACTCTTTCAGCCTTCACCTACGTCGTTATGGCTGCTTAACAGCACTAGTTTAATAAAACGCGAAAAATGCAAAAAAAAGTTCAGTCGGCATTATAGTTTTGCCTTGCTGTTCGGTATTAAACCTGCTTCAGATTGGAATATTATTCGGAATAATTCGCCAAAATTCTTTGTTATTATTTGATCATAAAACTCGGTCTTTAATGCACCTAGTCGATGTTGAACGAAAATATTAAATAGTATCAAAGCAATTTTTAAAACTATCCTAGCTTGATAAAACAAATACATAATACTATGTAACCTATGATTTAAAAGATAGCAATGGGAATACTATTTGTTGAAAAACCTTCCTAACTATCTTTCCAGAAATGTTTGCCGAAATCGGTTTTTCTTTTTAAACCATCTTGAGCTTTAATGATTTTACTTGGACTAATTAAACATTAATATTATACTATGTAGGTTAATCAAATTTTTCATTTGTTCGCTTCACTCTTCGATATCCGAATGCGTGCACCTGCCTGACCTCTCAGAGAGCACGTCATTTCGAACCGCTTAATTGTACAGTACGCAATTGTACAACTTATTTACATAAACTTTCGCGAATAACTACAACTTTTCTAGAAATATTTTTACATGTCTGGAATGGTGTACATATTCAACACTCATGATATGGTGCATAATTTCTGCATACATTTAGTAATTTCTGTGTGCATTTATGCAGGTTTGCTCAGGCAATGCTTATAGTTTGTTAGCTTTAGCTGTTAGCACTTACTTAAGGATCTTGAAAGTATACTCAATATGTTTTGCGTGGTAATTAATTTCATTAGTAGTACTAATATACATTTATATGCATTTGACGCTCATTTAGTTATCTAAAGGCTAAACTAAACTGGAACCTTTTTTAAAGAACTACGCGTCAGTATCACGCATCTGGATTGGAATGAAAAAGACAATGCAAGGAAAACTGGTTGAGGCAAAGAGCATTCTATTTCTCAGGTTGATCATTGCATTTACTTGACACACACACGCAACCTGACCTAAACATTGCATTGTTCGTTCGACTCGAGACGGACAGATAAAATGATTGATGTGCAAGGAACCAGAAGGGTCCCTCGCAGCTTTCTCCCCCTTGACACGGAAAATGAGTGACTGACTAACTGCTGCGAACGAAAGTCGACTTGACTCACGAAACATCCATGTAAAAACCATCTTTTTTGCCTTTATCAAGATGACAGGGAAGCGTAGGGTCATGGGACAATATTTTCCCCTAACTAAACGAGAATCATCAATATCAACAAAATTATGAAATAGTTTTTCTCGTTCTTGCTCTTCGTCGAGAAGATCCAGCATTTGATACAATCTTCTTCGGTCTCCATTCTCCATAGACAGATTTTTTGTCGTCCCAATTTCCCATACATATTTCGTTGGGACAAAAAAAATTGTCTCGTATGGAAAATGTATGTATTCACAAAACACATTATTTTAAGACTAGTCCTGCTTATCCAGAAAAATCTTTTCTTGTGGCAAGTGGGGAAACTTGATAAAATTGAACACTTGGCCCTTTTTGACACTAAAGGCAGCAGGCAGGGTTAGGTTAGGGTTGATGCAACAGCTTCTTCTTACCTAGAAAAACAATATTTTCCTTTTTTTTTTGAAGTGAACACCTCTCAAATTCAAAGCTATTTATCTAAACCTTATGGAGCCCTTACTATAACCATCCATAACATTTCCTCTGCATCGTTCGTACGCACAAAATGAAATTATTACTTATACTGGCTATGTGTGTTTTTCTTGGTGGAAACGTGGCTTATTTGAATGTGTTATTTCTTCTTGTCAAGAGAGTTAACAACAATAAGAATGAAAGGGTCCTTCCTTAAATCCCTCATGGTTTTTAAGAAAAATCTAATCTGAATGAGGGATCGTCATCATCCTTATCATCATCATCACACGTCAAACATTTTTAGGTAGCTGTAGAGAGTCGCACTCATGGTGGTGGAGTGAGGCACGGATAATCACTGAAGAGACATTAGTTGTGTTAGAGCAGTCAAGACGGATTAGGAATGGAGGCAGCAAGTAAAATCCCGACCACATTTTACTCTAGCCACCAGTTCGTCTTCAGACTTTCTACCAAGAGCATGTGGTACGTCTCGGACTGAGCTTTTTTGGGTGACCGTTTCAATTAACTCACACAACTCGTTTTTCTTGCACAAATGAGTTCAATTCAATACATCTCTGATTTACGCGAATGCATATTAAACCAGTCTTTGTTTTCACGCTCAGCTTTTGTATTCACTTCAATTGTGCTCATATCATCGTAGCTTCAGTATGCAAATTGTGCTAATCACAGACATAATTCATATAACAAGCAGTAAGTAAAATAGCAATAAATGGAATTGTGACGATTCTTCAGATTTTTGTGTTTATCTTGTTTTAATTATCCTTTAAATTGAACCGTTCGTTTTCATCATGTGAAAGTGTACCAGCTATAACAGCTACAAAAATATTTTCGTGAACAATGAAAACTTATCTTAATTGTCAACTTGAGTCTGCAAAAATGATGGACGTTGTAAATGAACTTTAAGTGTGTACTTTCAATTTTCATATTGTGAGAAGAATTTGATCTGGAGGAGAAAAAGGACGTCTCCAGACGTCAAAACTTGTTCTATTTGGATCCTACTCAAAGTAAGTATATTCTTGATTCATTCCATTCTAAAATCTTATACCGAAAAAATTGTCTCTATAAATTAATTGTGACCGTACAAAGAACTTTCAATGTGAAAGTTCAATTTGTTCAATTCTGGACTTTCGTTAAGACATAATTCGACGTTCTCTTTACTTTAATTTGTAATGAAGTTTGAAAGACGATCAAACTTATCATATTATTAGAATTACGAATTACAATATGGTATACGGCATGAATTAACAATTAGCCAATGTCCGCTTCATAGTGCATGAAAATCGATAAACGAAATTTGAGGGAATATGGTTTTTTCGTCTAAAAAAAACATTCTCCCGTTTCACAAGTTTTATGAGAAAAGACACATGGAATGCATTATTCAACTTAATTCCTTGTTTAGATCACTCTTAACGCATTATGCGCCTCATACAATCATACTAAAATAGTCATGATGTTGGCGATGCCGTCTTAAAAAATATTGTAAGTCTTTCAGCATCACGACTCTAGAAAACATTTATTCCCAGGATGGAGAAAATGCGATGTAACATTTTCCCTCTTTAAAAACAAACTTAAAATTAACAGCGGTAAACCACAGCAGCACGCCAAGAAGGCACGAAGATGGGATGCGATACGATACAATAAGAATGAAGAATTTTTGTCGTCGTACATCTCTTCCAAAAAAAAAAGTTTATTTTGAGTAAAGAGTCTTGAGGATGATGGGGATCATAGCTTCACATAAACTTTACACAATGTTTCTCCAGAATGGCTCAAATCTTCATCATGATCATGATCGGTGCGGTGGTGGTGGTAGTAACTGAGGAACATGTACACATGGACGATTTCAGAGAGCGAAACAGAGGGAAACCATAACAGTATATATCATGTATAAAATGTAAAAGTTCGTGGTAAAAAGGAAATGGTTTGAAAAATAACATTTGTCGAGGTAGATTTTTTTAGCTCTGCTGGAAAGCGAAAGAGTATTTTTGGTGATCTATGAAAACTTGGACTACCTATTCATTTCATCGACTTTCCCAGATGTAGTTCTAAATATAACATGAAAAAAGAACAATGAAGGATGCTGTTTTTTGCAAAAAGAAACTTAATTAAATCATGATGAATTGTATGGTAGTGGACGAATAAATTGGATTGTTTGAATAAAATTGTAGTAGAAATCAGTACCTTCTGAGGCAAAATGTATGTTTCTAATTGTTATGCAACAAAAAATCATGGCAACAAAGCGTTTCTAGAGATTTATTCACACAATGTATGTACTTGCGTATCTAGAAAGAAGACGAGGGAATGTTCAGAAAATGTTCTTTTTGAGAAGTTTCTTTTTAAAGTTCTGGATCTATGGTTAAACTCCCTTTTTAAGAGAAAACAATAGGAGTTCAGGGAAAGAGGTCTTGCATAACAAGATGGATTTTCGAAGCAGGATATCTTTCGCAATTGGGGGTCTATTTTTATTGCCGGAATATACGAAGAATGAACGTAATGTTTTTGTTTGTTGTTCAACATGGTAAAGTGAAATTTTTGGTTTTACATAAATGGAACCTTAAGTAAGGGATGTAAGCTATGGCTCATTCATATGTATTTTAAAGATGAGAAAAACATGCATATCTCCGCCGCCATCATTTAAGCCAACTGCACATTAAGTTAATTTGAAGTAAATTCAAAATTTTGTTTATTGATTTAATGGCGGTTTTTAAATTTGATGATTCCACTAAACCACATTCGAATTGATTCGATTTTAACAAAATCAATTGCAAAGGGACAAAGTAGTTATGCCGCTGGACAAAGATTGAGAAGCATTTTGTGAAAACCAAACGAATCATAGTGCATACTTCAACAGTGTAAATGTTTCATTGAATTTCTTTTTTAATCGTCAAAGGTTACAAAGTGAAATCAATGTACAACGTCATTGCAGTTTTATAATTCGAGCTGGAAGTTGATGATGCATTCATGAAAGGGGCAATAATAGTAAATGATGAAGAATAATGTAATACTTACACTTTTTACCCATACTTACTTCCCGCACCACATCTCTTTTCATGAAGAAACGAACCATATGCCGAACTTTGGATAATTCTCTGTTTGACTAATTCCCTTTTCCCTAAGTCAATTTTATGTCATGTTTGGAGAAGTATAAACGGGGAATTTCTTCTTGTTATTTCAAGCAATAAAAACGTAGATGAAATGTAAATGGGAATTGCATATGCTTATACAAGGGTAAGGATGATAAAAATGGGAATTTCATTATCGACATGGGTTGGTAAGATTGTTTTTGCGACTTTATTTGCTTACTCAAAACTAAAACGTACACAGAGCATCTTCATACTCACTCTCCTGGACTCTGTCTCCCTAATACTGATCAAATGGTATTTATGGGAATTATCATCTTTTGTCTGAGGAAAATAAGTTACAGGGAAAGCTTTAAACAGAGCGTAAAAATTAAATAAATTACCACGGTTTGGTTTGGTTGGTGTGTAATTAAAATGTAGTTTATTGGTATGAAAAGGATTGTTATAATAAATCATGTATGAATGACTAATTCTTTGATTGTTTTTTACGTTTCTAGGACCAAACAAATTTTTGCAATGAACAGCAAATCCATAGCCATCACAACACTTTACTTCCTTTCACTCGGAACAATAGCATGGATCCCAGGGCACTGCGCAGGAGTCAGAGGTAAACAAATAATTTTAGGTTCAATTATTCCCGTTTTTATGGCTTCTGACCTAATGAACCGTGAAAAACTGAATTAAATAATAAGATCAACTCCCCGTTTCCAATTCTAAACCTTTTTGCTTTACATAAGTATCTAGAAATTCTCAGTTTCCATGTTATGCAACGAAGTGTGTTTGGGACTTTATTGAGAGTGACGAAATATAAAGCAACTTACTATATATCTGACCATGACTAAATCTTTTGAGTGAAAAAAGTCCACGGGGTTCTTTGCCTGGCCTTTCTTTTGACTCCCCTAATTTAAATCACGCTAACCATCAAGTCCTTGTTCAAACTCCACCTTAAAAATGCTCCATAAAAGCAAGTCCACAGAATAAGTTTCTACAAATGTGCTTGACTTGAGTAAATAAAGTAGCGCGTCAGAAAAGAAATGAAAATTGAGTTTTGGCATTAAATGTGTGCGTAAGACATGACACAATAGAGAACGATTTTTTACGTATACTCTTCTTACGCTTCCTTTTTTTCCCTCTTAGTACTCCAAGAATAAGAATGGTTTCTTATTCTTCTGATTGTATTGTGATTGTTGATTGTGAGCGTGAAGACGATGACTTGGTAACTTTTAAAAATATATATCTCATGTGAGATGTGAGCTGAAAAGCGAAAATGTAGGAAGACAATTGATTTTCTTCTTGGAGGTGGTTCGGTCGAGAATGCCATGCGTCTCTAAGTAAAATAGAGATTGTTATGATGATGGTGTTTGGAAAAATGTCAGTGGTGGAGAGTTGCAGTGTCAGAATGACAAGCACGGAAATAAATATATCTCATGATGATGATCTTGTGTTGAGAAAACAAGAGGTAGTAGTTCTTGACGTCATATAAATCCTTATAAATTATACATAAAACGAAACATTTGAAGTAATTCAATATGACTCCATCTTAAACCATTTTGATATTTATTTA
The DNA here is from genome assembly GCA_027743895.1 of Seira musarum. NCBI lineage: Eukaryota > Metazoa > Arthropoda > Collembola > Entomobryomorpha > Entomobryidae > Seira > Seira musarum. Next base: position 5,092 of record JAHZMX010000953.1, on the reverse strand, counting down.
TTTTCAAATGAGTACCTATGCGCATGTATACCTTGATGATGATATGCAATATTACTCGAAGGTTTATCATTCCATGTTGTCTACCTCCGGAAAAAATTGTGGTTCAAATTTTAAATTTATTTTTACCCTTTTTTTACTTTGCTTTAATTTTCAATTCCAAGTACTTATACATTGTGTATACATTGAAAGCTAAATGATTTTCTCTCGTAATCATATCTGAAGCACGCAATGGAGGAAAAAAATTATTTTTATTTTTTGAACAAATGCCCCTCAGCCAGAGAAACACAAGTTGTGAGAGACAGTGACAATGAATTTGTCACCTGAAATAAGGGCAATCCGACGAAAACCATTGTGTAAGCTCTCATTAAGCAGATGAGCTCTCAAATCATGTTCACCTTTTAAAGGATTAAATTTTTATTGTTATTCATTTTCCTCTCCTCTCATTGAAATTCCAGCAGTTGCATTGCATGTTGCATCGCCACTACCACCAAGTGATTTTGATTATGCAGCAGCAGTAGGAATGCAGACAAAGTGTCAAAAAGCACTTGTTTGAAAAAAAATCAAGTTAAAGGAATAGCTCAAGTGAAACATAAAAATCACTTTTTTTACGTGACATCGAAACAACAACTGTGAACTTGTAACACGATAAAAAAAACGAAATGATGGGATGCTCTGTTGCTGTTGATGATGATGATGATGACTTTTTAGATGCAAGTGGTTCGTGGTAAGTAAATATACGCATACCTCTCAAGCTCTCTTGAGAAAGGGACGACGGAAGAGCAACTTTTTCTGAGAAGCAAGTGAAGACTGCATCATTGGGATAAAGTGTTTTTCTTTCTGTAGCTGAATCAGAATTAAAGGAAATAATCATAATATTATTGTAACTCGATGGGAGTGACATGCCAATAAAAATATATGCAGTGAACAAGTGAAGTGCAAACGATGAACATGGTCAGGTTTTCCTGAACTGAGTCATGTCTTCAAAACTCTTTTTTTGTTTCAGGCTGTCACATTAAAAATGATGTCGCTTTATGTCTGCCCTATAATTTAAACCCAGAACTGCCTAACCTTGCTACAACAAGGACAAAAATAATGATGCACTTGGACTTCTGAACTTTTCTTATTTTTGTTATGAAGGGTGTGATAAGAAGATGAACGCCTTTCCCCTTCCAAACTGCCAGTGCTTTCGTTTGTCTAGTCAAAAAAAACTTTTTATAAAGAGCAATTGAAAACGTCGATCAAATCTGAAGATCTCCAAGGAAGTTTAGGAAATGGCTTAATGTGCCCCTTTTTAAACGCTTCTTGACTTGAAGAGCGAAAAGTAGCTTGTTTTAGTTCGGTTTCAAGCCGGGACATTCATGATTCACGATTTACGGATAGTAATGAAATATTTACTCAAAAGCAGTGCTTCTGCTATTTAGCTTCCAAGAAATGATGATAATCGCAATCACAGTCAAGTTCGATGCATCTGATCGTCAAAAGCGTAATCTTGATGATAATGATAATGATGTACATGTTCATTTTTGCCTTTCAAAATATGCTACTGATTGATTGACTTATGACTTTTACATTACCTTCAGCTAATTCATATGAATTCATTGAATTGAATCGATTTGAAAATGTTGTAAATATGCATACATATATTTATGTAAAAAGATGCTTGATTCATTACCACATTTGGGTACATATTCTGTAGTTTTTACCGTCATTTAAATATTCTTTTCACTTTCAAAGTATCTTCGCATTACATTAGTAATGTTTGCGACCATTCTTCACTTCACAATTAAAATGAATTCTGAGTTTAAAAGACTTTGATAAAAAAATGTCTTCTCCATGCATTTTACACAATGGCTCAGCATTTCATGCTCTACATGAAGCGTTTGAACCATAGCTAGCAATACCTGTCAAAAAAGTTAATGCGATGCGATGGCATTGCACTACACTGCAACGAAAAAAAAAACAGGGAAACCTAATAGGTGACATGATCTCAATCAAGATCAAGCCACTTTTTATTCTGTAACATGAAACACAAGACCTAGCCTTAAATTCAAAAGGGAGTGAGTTTGCATTATACACGATCGACATCCAACACATTTTGATTCACCTTCCCCTCAAATATTTAACCAAAGAAAGGTGTCATTCCCTCCTCATCATTAACTATGCTCGATTCTCTTGAAATAGAATGAAACGGAAGGTGATGCGAGAAAAAAAACATTTGGCTTTTCTTGAATTATATTTTGTTTTCTCTAGTTTAGTGAACATGTCGTCTCGTTAGGTTTGATTTCCAATTTAGATTAAGAAACACGCATAGACATACTTATGTTTTCCGTACCCATTGTTTTCTCGTCGTTGATTTCCGTTATGTTTCCAATAAAATTCCACCGTGTACTTTTAAGGTTAGTCATAATTAGGTGACAAAGAAAGACTGCGTCCATTCGAGTAAATGATATTAACTTCTCCGGCATCCTTCTTCTCTTTTACAGTATTCGATTCTCGATTTAATTCTCTTTTCGTAAATCTTTGGAAGAATATTTAAAAAGTGGCTGTTGTATTCTTATTTAGTTTCTGTGCAAAAGAAAAAAAAGAGAGAAATAAGATTCTGTGAAGGTGTTTATCGCCTTATTTATACATGATGGTGGTATGCATCAGTACACACCTATCTTTCTTCCATCTATATTTTAAAATTTATTCTTATGCAGCATCATGTATCGCCATTCTCATTTGAAGACAAAAGTCACAATATCAGTTTCATGTGGGGACTTGTAGCAGCGGTCGATGATGATTTCGTTGTACATGGCTTACGTAAAAAATAACTGTAAAAATAATGAAGGATATTTTAGATTTCATTATTTATTTCCAAAAGACTAAACATAAACCCCAATTCCGTGATACCAGTAGTCCTGGAAATTTTTTAATGCTCGCTGGAGATGCACATACGTACTTCTTGGAGCAGAAAGATGATACTTTTAAATAAGAAACGAGGTGATACTTTCGATGGATATTATGATCTGGGGAATAAAGGTTGTTGGTGTTGATGACCATCAAGATCACCCTTGGTGATATCAGGGAATGGATTTCATGCCACGCATTTTTAAACGCTGATTTACCCATATCATGCGGTAATTCAAGAGAGGCTATTGCATTATTCCACGGTTGTGTGCGTAATATTATGAAAAAGTTTCACGTTACCCGTCTCATGAAAGGGTGGTGGTTACCCAATAAAATCTCATTCGCTACTGGGGAAATGAGCCGAATCAAATTTCAAAACTTGCTAGTAGAGAGAAACTAAAGATTTTTTTACTTACCAAAAAACTCACCACCATTCCATTACTATTTATGCTCGTTATATGAACATTTAAATAAAAATTTATGGACTTAAAACTCAACTCAAAAATGTTGTCTTCCCACAAACGTATTCCTTGACTTGTTTGTACACACTTTCCTAAGTATAAGTATTGTACTTGGCTTTGGCTTCGAATTTGTTAAGAATCAGAAAAAAGGTGAATTGACTTGGATTCCTATGCACAATTAAAGAAAACTTTATTCCATTCTGTAGCTTTAATTCATAGCAGTGAACGAAAATATTGTCAAATACTAGCTTGATTCAAGGGTATGAAAAGAGAGATGGTTCAATTAATAACCTACGTTGTGTCTTTTTGATTGTACTAGATTGCTCTACAAAATATGATTTTCTGTACATTTCGTTTTAAAATTTACGTAGTACATCATGAGAGTGCTTCATTTTCAACAGATGAGTTCAAGATGGGCTTAAAAACCGAACTTTTTACCATATTGAAATCATGTTTGTCGAAAGATTGAAGGCACATACGTCAGCATCTTTAATTTCTCCAAACACTTTTTGAGTGTGAACTTTTAATGGCGCTTAAAAATTGATGTACTTAACTCGTTGTGCCCCTTGTGACTAGAAAAAAATGATAGAGGCATTCTACGCAGTGGGAAGCGTACTGTTTATTAATTTGAATAACGAGGAGCGTTTAAGCCACCAAAAAATATTGGATTTGTTCCGTGGTTCACACAAAACCACAATGTAAATATGAATGCATGATTCAAGACTTACCATCAGACATACATCAGTACATGCATGAAGTACCCATTTATAGTAGTAAAAAATGAGCGTAATGAAAACACTCTTACTTTCGATATCATGGCATCTGGAATACATCTATCTCTCTTCGAACCTCACTTAATCATCATGCTTAACTATCGACACTAAAACAAAAAGAAGTTTATACGTAAAGTATGTGCATGGCTTTCTCAGCCTAAGTCCGTCATCGTAGGATCCTGGTGTGGTGATGTTCAGTTCAGGGATGAATATTTTTTTTCAAACCCTTCTTAAAGAAAAATACGCCCACTGTTTACTTTAGTCGACCCCTCTCACAACTCCATAAAATTGGTAAATCATTCGTTTCATTCAATGAACTTTGAGTCAAGTTATGAACATTGCATTCCCTTTTAGAAGGCCTTGCTTTTGCTTGACTCTTCTTTTTTTTCTTCTCAAGAGAACAAGAAGTCATCGAGAAAAATTGAGATTGAGATGCTGTCGAGGTCGTAGTGTCTCACAGTATTGTAAGTGTAGTAGTCATAACTTCAACTTTTAGGAAGGAGTGATACCATGTACCATGTAATTATTCAATTTTTACCAGATCAGAAAAATATACCTGAAGCAGCTTCTTGTTATAATGCTCATAACGAAACCGTTACGCCCCTTTCATTCATGCACGTAATTCAATCGCAATTCGTGAACAATTAGAAGGTGCACTCAGAGACCACACACACCAATTCAAAATTGCAGTTGGAAAACCTTACGAAGGAAAAAAACAGAATAATATAGGATGGGGGGCAGATGGCTCTAATTATTACCATCATCTACTTTCTCAAACATTTCAATTTACTCGTTTTTTCAGAATTTTGTTTATTCATCATTATTTATATGATCACCTCGTAAGTCAAAAAAGCTGTTAAGCAGCGATAACGACGTAGCTGAAAAGAGCTAACAGCGAAAGCTGAAAAGGGTTAACAGCGAAAGAGTTGTCCCCAGAATACTAATTTAATGTCTGTCAAGTTCCATAGG
>JAHZMX010000952.1:0-37886 GCA_027743895.1 Seira musarum | reverse complement strand
TGTGTAGCATCATTAAATGAAGAGGTTGTTGGTTGGATATTTTTCATAATTATGAATGACTGACTGAGATCAGACATTCTGCCTCTACAGCTTTGATTCTCATAGTCAGTCGCAAACTGAAACTTTGCTTGAGAAAGTGTGATAAGTGAAAATGATGGGGAAGCGATGACGTTGACCCGTAGACGACAGAATTATCTTTGCCATTTAAGCTCTCATTTTACAAAGAAAAAACTTTTAATGCTTCCGTTTATGCTGGTAGTACTATCTTGTTAATCATTTGACGGAATTTTTAGGTTGTACATACATTCATCGGGAATACAGTCTGAAAATTCAATGCAAAATGAGATGGAGCTTTATGGTGTAGGTCGTTGATGATGGTTTTTAAGTAGTGTATAATGTACTGGAGATAACGATGATGATGTAATGTAATGTAGGTAATATGAAACTGTGAATTTTAATTGCTTAAAAAATGACGCCACTTTTTAAATTAAAAAATATTTGCTTACTCAGTGCGAATTCTTCTCCTTGCTTTTTTAAACTTTTTTTTAAACCCTAAAAAATACCTAATCATAAATGGAGCAGCAGCAACTGCCAAGTCAAAACAACTTTTCTCCGAATGAAAATTTATAAAAGTTGTGTCTCCGAATTTAGCATGATAATATTATGTGACAAGAGTCCCCAGAATACAAATCATTTTACGGTGTCTTCATGCTTGACCGCACATGTCAGGAAGGAATGTTGTGGGAGGTAACTCGAGAGAAAAAAAATAAGAAGAGCTTCTGTGTGTCTGTTGTGTTGTGTGGAATGCTAAACACAAATCTAGATTCAGGCAGAGATGACTCATACGAGCGAGGGGATAATATTAAAATGATGAAGATGCTAGACCAGAGCTACTTATTACAAGAAAGGAGAGTCAAGTCAAGAGCTCAAATAAACTTTTTAAGGAAACAACTCTGAACACAACACATTAGCCAAGGCAACTCTACCATGCCTAATGCAAAAGAGAGGACATGAAGGTTGTTTGTTTAGGGACATTAATCCTAAATTATTTTCGTATTCCGGAGATGAGAACCATCTTTTCTTGAGATGCGTAATGAGCTCATAATTAAGCCGCCATGGCAGCAGAAGCTGAACAGTGTTTCTAACACTACAATACAGATTACAAATTCAATGAAAATTGCTGGAACCTCAAAAATTCCACCTTTCACACCTGCCAGTCGTAACTACAACTACATTGGCGCCGGTTTAAAAAAAATTAAGATATCAGCTTACCTTATTTACCAGAGCAGAGTTGAGCGTTGACAATTGCGGAATGCGTTTTGATTACAACACTGTTCTTCAGTTTCGTAATTAAAAATATTCACACTTTTCTTCAGTACTCTCTGTATTCAATAAAGCGTATAACAAAAATGAAGATGATGAATCCCACAATGAACGCTGGTAGATATGCCAAAAACACCAAAACTCGCTTCCCTTATCCTCCTCTGCTCATGAGCCTGAAATTCCGCGTAGGGATTTCTTTCTGACGGAAACATTTAGATGCTTTCTTTTATGAACCTGTTATTTCCAAAAATTTACTTCTCGCTCCATCATAACTAGGTACTCCAGTTTAGTTTTGCGGCACACATTCAAACAGATAATATTTTACTTTTGAAATTCTTTTTTCACGTCAAAAACACTGATTTTTTGTTGAAAACAATTAAAAAGTATTAGTATTTTTAAGGGAAAATAAACTTTTCTACAGATGCTCAATTTTCGTCTCGATCCTTTTAATTCCAGAAAAAGGACTAGACCAAAACTCTTGCAGTACCAAGGCACCACCACCACCAGTGAGCAAACATTTTTTTCTCTACGTTCTCCTGAAGTTGAAGAATTCTCCTTTTTTATTCTAGAGAATCACTCCAGCAGAAAATTAGTTTTTTATTTCACTCACACAAAGGCAAACGAAAAGAAAATTAGGTCCCTTGATTTTTCACACACACTCCCACTCTCAATTTTGAAAGGATCCACGGAGGTTTGGAAATAAATGACGACAACCGTTTCATTCCCTTTGCTTCTTGTCCTCAAGTCACCTCCATTGTTTTATTCCATTTGCAATCCATAATCCATACTGAGTGAGTGAATTGAATCAAGTTTATTTAATCCGCGTATGTTCCTATTTCTATTTCCAGGTTTCTCCAGCTTGTTTAAAAAAAAACTATAGGGTCTTTTGGAAGGAAGATGACCATCATATCTTGTCCGTCCAACTAGGCATATCTTCCTCGAGGAAGAGAAAGGACTAGTTACTTGGACTACGAATATACGTATACAATACACTAGTGTCCAATTCCATTGAAGAGTGCACTTTTCGGTTGCACTTAAAAAAACCTGCTGTTCTCTTCTTCTATAGTCGCTTTCTATTAAAAACTATTTTTAAAAGGGTTAACGTATTTGTATTGTGAGGTATGGGTATATCCTCCAGAAAAAAGAAGGAAATCTGCAATAAGTAGTCGTCAGTTCAGTACTGCACGAACGGCTACTGGAAAAATGGGGTGTGGAGTAGAGCTACGTTTTTTTTCTCTTAACATGATTACTACATTACCACTATGCTAGCCTTTTATGTTTACTAAAGTTACTTTTTTTATGTTTTTGCAATGATATTTGTGTGTTCCATGCTTTCCCTTCCTCCCATTGCCTTTCCTCTCTGGAGAGAAACTCGCTGGTTTGGTGAGAGGTATGATCTCATCACATCATCTCATCTCCTTTCTTGTTTCGCTCGCTCTGACTCTCGTCTTAATATGCTTAAGTGTAATTTAAAAAGAAAAAAAGTAGATTCGTAGTTATAGTAGAGCAAGCAGCACTATAGCCAGCTCGGTTGCCGGCCTTCCAAGTTCCAGGCCAAGTCAAGTCAGAACGAGTGCCAGAGCCAGGCGCTGCTCTACTCTGATGTACATAAATGCTTTTTTGCTTTTGCTTTGCTACAGGAAAAAAAAGAACTGGATCGATAAACTTCCGAGAGTCTCCTTTTGACCGACCTGGGGTATGTATTTATATGGCTGAATACCGAAAAACTGAGCAAGCAGTATTTGGAATTGGAGGGGTTCTTCCAATGCAATGTGGTTTGGTTTGGTTGGCTTTCATCTCGTTTGCGTTATCATGTTCTCCATTCCATCCAGCAGCAATAGTAATGCTCCCTCCATGCTTAGGTTTCGTTTGCGTGGTAGTGATGTAATGCGATATTCCATGTAGTAGTATTTTCATTATTACTACAGATTACTATGGTGCCGAGAAAATGTTGCTAAAGCTTATTGGATGAAGAGAAAAGAACGCCGTCATTTCTGTGGAATGTTTACGTACTTTGGGAAATTGTTTTTCGACTGTCACGTCATAGCATGTCAGGCCAAGCCAAGCTAGGCTTTGTCCCCATACATATCATAAAGTACATACTTCTGCATTACATTTAGGAATTGATGTCGCTAAATTTTTTAGAGGAACTTATGGTCATGTAAGCAAGTAAATTCAAGAATTGCACATTTATACTTTCAACTTGTGAGTACAAATTTACGCTTCGTAGTCATAAAGAAGGGCATAAGCACCACCTTTTGATTTTGCATGGTTCGATTTTTAAGAGCAATGTCCCTACTTGGCTCGAAATGGGGAAACGAAATGCGAATGTGTCGAACATAAACAAATCCTTCATTACAGCAGCCCAGCATAACGGACAAATCAAACTTTGTTCGTTTCCGTTATTTCAAAAGATACATAAGTAAAACCTTTAACTATGCAGCCAGTAAATTCTCGAAGTGTGTCACAGAAGTTAATACATTTGAATAATCCGTTATAAAACATGAAAATTAAGGACAAATCGTTAATGAAGTTGTATATCATCGCATTGTAATTCTAAAAGGTCATTGAAATAACCCAAAATCGTAATATTTAAGTGTATTTGGCGGACAAACCAATTTTTATAATATTGAAAAATCTTTATCATCTACATACATTAAAGGAAGCTTTTGCATAGATATACACACAAAAATTGTATTTAGGTATTTGCCAATAAATAAAGTTCTGCTTTCTGCTCTGGTAAGAAATCAGAACATCGTGTTCAGAATATCCCCTGTAAAGTCCAAATAAATTAAGAGTGTCAGAAAGTTAAGCCTGGATCTAACTTGGAAAGCAATAAAAAAGTCCTAAAGTTTTCCCATATCGTATGAAATAGAATGAAGCAACAGTAATAGCAAAAAAAAAGCCAAATGATATTCATGCTTTTAGTTCCAGTCATTAAAACAGACCATGAAAGACCTACTTATTAAGCCATGGTTGTGGCTCCATTGAAGCAAACCACGCCAACAACAAATGACCGTTTTGACTTACAAAAGCTGATGATGATAATTTTCTCATTTCCTGGACAACTCTTTGGCCTTTGCTGCACGCAAATGCCAGAAAGCATCACGACCACCACCCTCCTTTTCGTGGAGTAACTCTGTGAAAGTCGGAGCTGTTTGGTTTAGTTTCATTCCAACTTGATTTGACTCTCCCCTACAGAATGGCGCCACTGTGGCCTTTATCATTTCCGGTGTGTTTGACTTTGTTTTCTTCTGGATAGTTACTTAGTTCGGTTCAAGATGTGTGGGTGACATTACAGTAGTAATTCATGGCATGGGCTGGAGTTTGAACTGCAGCTAAAGTAACTTTTGGTTTTACGCCAAAAATTCTTTTGCTAAAGTGCAGTGCAGTAAATGATCATAATAAAATAAAGTAAGTCATAAATCACCCTAAATTACCCTAATTTATTACACTTCCGACAAAAAAAATATTATATCTCTTTAAGGAACAAGTTGATTCCAGTTCCAGGGAAAGGAAACTTTGTAGCCCTATGCTTACTGTCGCATTCACAGCTCAGAAAGAAGTTGACTTCTCAAAAGAAAATAAGCTTCTGTGAAGTCATCCCAAATCCAAAATTATCCTTTCGACCTAAAAAACGAAGAAGCTTTACGAATGACGTAATTACTATCCCATTTTATTATCCACATGCTTTTAGTGGCTCCGTTAGTGCTTATGTATTTAGATATCTGCGGATATATTGTACTAACATATAACATATCTAAACAAAAAACTGTTTTCAAATTGTCTGCTGTATGGAATTGAACTGTAGTAACTGTCGCTCATTCCGACTCTATTTCTTCTCGATATAACAATTGGGAGAAAACCGTAAAAAAGAAGTCTATTAGGTATTCTATCCTCTTGTTTACGCCTCCGCTACCATAAACAAAGGCAGAATTAGTATTGCGTTGCATCCTAGCTTGAATAAAAGTAAAGCGGAAACTTTCTTCAAACAAACCAAGCAGGAGTATGGTTTACTATTCGGCAATTCCGTAAATGGCAATAATAGATGTAAATGAAGCAAAATTTTTGGGGAATACATCTGAACTAGATACACTGGCAGTAAATATTACGAACTAATCGCAAGTGCAAATTAAATAAACAGCTTTCCATCCCAATCAGTAATGAATTTTGCTAATCACAAAAGACACTTTTTACTTTCGGGCAAATGCTTGAAAGGATGAAACTTGTAACATAAATTCGTAATTGCTGTTTATTTTGTTGTCAATGCAATTTCGTTCGATATATTGAGGTTTGTACTTTTCAAACAATAAAGAAAAGAAAAAAATATTGATAAGAAAAATGCAAAGCAATAGATGTTGCAGTAATAGTATCCGACCCAATCCAAATCCACAACTACTTTCTCCAAAAAAATGTGATTGGGTTGTGGGAGCAAGCAATCTTGCTGAATCCCAGTCTGCATGCAATGAGACCCTAGAAAACTTCCTAATTTTACAGTATCTTGAAACTTTCATTGATAAATATTTTTATTCCACGGACGGATTAGCTGTCATAGGGAAACAAGCAACGGCAATTTTCCTATCTTCTCATCGCATCTCTTTCTTATATCACATATTTTGCGAAGCACTGGTAGTGTTTCCCCAACAAAAAAAAGTTTTGCTTTTCCTTTCCTGCTATTTTTATTGTTCATTTTTTCTATTCCTCCTCCAGGAAATGGAATGGGAAGAAATAAATACAGCTCACTCTATCTCCGGAAAAGAATCTAGAATTTCTGTTTTTCCAAGAGATTTTTTTACATTCTGGGAAATTTATTAATCGAATCTGTGGAGAAAGATGCGTGACAAGAGATAAACTTTTTCCATGTAAAAAAATACGGAAGCTGAAGAAGGAAAAAATAAGACAAGAAGGAGCATTACTCGATACTAGCTCGAGATTTTTCTTCCCGGGGAATTATGAAGCTCTCATGAAAATGATGGCGCATGCAAATTGTGGATCGATTGCAGCTGCTATTTTTTTCGGGTCGGAAAGGAGCTTAAGTGGAATCACAGAGAATTTCCCATTAGCAACATTAGGGGTAAGGGGAATCCAGTAAAAAAATGAAACGCATTAGCAGCAATGATTTCCCTCTTCTCCTCTCCACTCCTCATTATCCTGAAGTGATCTCATGCATGTAAGTGAATGTTACAACTACAACTATTCCGATGATGATATTCTCTCGAAAATTTCGATCTCGCACCGATTGCGATAAAGAATTAGCAATGGAGGAAAACATCTATTATCCATAGCTTCGTTTCCTTTTCTCTGGAATTTCGCTAGTTATTTGTGTTATGTTGTCATTGTCATTCCGTTCCACCTCGAATGAGCACCAGCGACAGGAACATTCCGACATGCAAGGTCATGGGTGAAGACCCGTATCGTTTCACATTACAAATACAATATAATGGAACTGAGTGAGAAGTTTCATGCGAAATTTCTCTGAAAATCACAACCACGTCCACGACTTACCACGACCCTAACGTAAGCTAAAGTCGAATTCTTGTTAACAGTTTGATGTAAACTCTGGATATACTGGCTTGAAGTTGTGTGGATTATGACAAATACGCAATTTAAGGGAGCATTTTCTTACTCATCTTTGAATACTGTAGTATATCAAGGGCAAATTATTTCTGACGGATTTAGGAAACTACAGTTTGGAATTTTGTACGAACTTGGATCTTGTCTTCAAGTTGCTAGCATTCGCTGCCACTGAAAAAGACTTTCTTGAGCAAATTTTAGGTCGTTCGGCATATCGAGTTCTAAACTGAGCTTTGAAAGCAAAACTTTTTTGACAGATTCCCATTCGTATTCGATCTGGATCTTTCACAATTCTGTATTCATCTGTCAACCTTACCTTGTTACAGTTGTGTCCACGACTTACCACGACCCTAACGTAAGCTAAAGTCGAATTCTTGTTAACAGTTTGATGTAAACTCTGGATATACTGGCTGAAGATGTATGGATTTAGCAGATTATGACAAATACGCAATTTAAGGGAGTATTTTCTTACTCATCTTTAAATACTGTTGTATATCTAGGGCAAGTTGTTTCCGACGGATTTAGGAAACTGTAGTTTGGAATTTTGTACGAACTTGGACCTTGTCTTTAAGTAGCCCGTATTCGCTGCAACTAAAATGAACTGACTTTATTGAGCAAATTTTTGTTCGTTCGGTGTATCGAGTTCTAAACTGAGCTTTGAAAGCAAAACTTTTTTGACAGATTCCCATTCGTATTCGATCTGGATCTTTCACAATTCTGTATTCATCTGTCAACCTTACCTTGTTACAGTTGCCTACCTCTACCTCAGCTCAAATTGAAGCTTTAGCCCCTGAGCGAAAATACTTTTTTTTGTTTTAACTAGACAGATAAAAAAGGCAAAGCATAACTTTGCGTGTGCCAAATATCGAATGCCGTGCACGTTTCCCTTTCATTCAGATTTGATAAAATCTCCCAAAGCCGAGGTAGTTGGGACAGAGTAAGAGAAATTGAAAATATCGGGATCATTTCACAGGGAAAAGTTTTTTTTTCTCCCTAGCATTTTCATCCTGCCCCATCCGTAGCATCTCCGCAAAACGTAGAAGCACGTCTTTGTCAACTGCCAAAGCAAACCAGGCGTAGCAAAGAAGCCAGGAATAGAACAGGTCTTTTGTGTAATTTATCCGGTTTACATGTTTCAAACTCAAAAACTAAAACTGACCGTCATATTGCATTTGAAAGTGAGCGGTGAACAGTGAAAGGAAGAAGGAACGTCCCATGAGACATGAACAAAGTGGTTTTACATGTAAATAGTGCACAACGACGGTAAATAGTAAATAAATCCTTTGTCCTGTACACGATATGATGATACTTTTCCACTTCAAACTTTACTTATGTACGGTTACGGTTACAGTAAACAAAAAAAAACGATGGGAAGAAGAGAATGAATGAATGAAAGTGGTAAATGACATACGTGAGCATGAACATTTTCTTGACTGAAGATTTAAAAAATATATATGCCCACGTTCCCCAGAGACGAGTGACGAGCTGACGACGACAACGAGCCAACCAGAAGGATGTGTACATGTGTGAAGTAGATTTTTTTTTGCGTGCAACCAACCAACCTCCAATTCAAGTGGAGGAACGGAAAGGGGTAAAGTGAAAAAAAGAAAGGAGAGAAAGCGAGACAACAATCATTAGTTACGTCGTCCCTCCGCTCAAGAGGTATCATCATTTCATCTCTTCTCCTCATGTTTGTACTCTCTTGTTTGCTACCAAATATTAAAGATTAGATGACAAAAGAGATGCGACGAAGAGCGAGGAGTAAGTGAGTGAGTGAGGCGAAGAGGACGTGTTGACACGATTTTTTTTCAACTTTTCCTCCAAAACTACAAAAGGAATGGGTGAAGAAAGCGAGAAGGTTTAGAGCAAGCCAAGCCAAGCCACATCACTTAAAAGTTTTGGAAGATTTTTCATTTTTCCCCTTTCATAAAAGTGTGGTGACGGCGACAACTACAGCAACTTCCCTTGTAATTTTCGAATGTACTCTTCGGTTCAGGGAGAGAAAGGCCAAGGACCTTCTCTGGAGCTTTAAGTTTGACAAGATAAATGAATTCACTCTTTGCTTTTACATTGCTTTTAATTGTTTGTGACATTCGTTTTTGTTACTACCATTTAGGTTGTGACTGACTTGCCATGGAAAGTCCAGAGGTCAGGTTAAAAAATTATATTTAAACTTAGATACTAATAAACATGGTTATCTCCGGTGTTGATGTTCATTTTTCAGCCAGACAAAACTCTGACATTTTAGCGACTATATCTTTTACTCATCGGATATTTATTTTGCAGCTTTCTGATTCTCCCCAGAGCAAATTTTTTTTATATTAAAATTGAGTAAACAAGTTGGCGAGTTTTGTACTGCGCAGTTTTCCATCAAATTTTTATCTCATCACCTGCTTTAAATATATAAACATTCCTGTAGGACTTCCCTATTCATACAAGTTCTCCCCTGTCTAAACACTACGTACGAAGTGGAGGAAATCTCTGGGAATCAGAAACAAAAAAAAATTGATTACGTAATTTTTAAGCTTCTAAAACTCTTGTATAACCTGTCCTTTTCATCCGAAATTCACTATCCATGGTCCCTACACATTCTTGTTTCTGTATCTATTTCTGTTGCTTTGGGTGGTTGAGGATCTCGTGAAAAATGAATGAGTTTTTGAAAAGAAAACTTCTAAATGCATGGATTCATCCAAAACAGGTTTTTCATTAGAAGAACTTTTCACTGCAAAAAAAATGTATCCACTTCCTTCTCCACTTTTTCAGCTCAACTCGGAAATCTCTGTTTCATTTTCCATTCAAAGTCACACAAAAACTACTACAGCTAAAACTACAACTACATGAGTACCTGGTTGGTCTATGGTCCTATGGTCTGGATATTTTACACATGAAAGTGCATAGCAAATGAGGGAATGAATATTTATACGGAAGTAGAAGTAGTAGTAAAAGAGGCGAAAACTCGGAAACTACTACTCGCATGAGAAGATTTACAAAAGAATGAAGAGTAAAAAGTGAGATTAGCTCCTTTTCATTATCTCCAGACTTTTTTGGAAGCTCTTGTGCTTTCCTCCTCCTCACACCTTTTTTTATCGCATCCATCCATCACAAAGAGATTTGTCGGAGGGGATGAGATGAGGATGAGCGTTGAATACGGAAAGTAAGTGTCTTCTCTAAGCTGAAACTAACACTATTCATTCACCATCCACAATTTCTTCAGAATGGAAGCCTACATATATTATGAGGAAATGGAGAGTGGGGACCCATGAAGATAATCTTCATAATGCTTACCTGAGGAACTGTAACTTTTTAGTGGTATTGCTATGGCACCACTGTGTCCCATCATCATCAACGGTTTTTCTTACTCAAACTATACGGAGTGCTAAAGCTTAGGAAAATGCAATAAAAATCCTCTCAGGTCCATAGCTACGATAGAAAACGGAGAAAAAATTATCTTTCGTTATTGTTCTTCCCATAATTCTACCAACAGTTTTTTCCGGTATCGACTCATCTTTTGAATCGGGACAAATCACCCAAGTAAGCGTAATGGGAAAGTCTTGAAAATTCATTTTTAATTATGAACCATTTCAATACCTTATAAGTTCCCTTGAGACAGTGGCGGAAAGAATCCAATTTTTCTTTATTCAAATACTTACTTAGGATGAGAGGCTTAATGTCATCGTCATTCTTCAAACTCGGAAAAAAATTGAAACGAGCTAAGCTTAGGAGTATAAATCCCACCATAAAATTCGAGTTAAGTGAAGTGTGCTGGGAACACGATAATTTTTCTTCTTTGGAAAAAAAATGACGGAAGATTAGTTGACTAGCTCTCGCTACACTACTGCGCTTGTACCTATGCATGCGACAAAGGGAAGAATGATGGGATACCTTTTTATGTTTGCTCCAAAGAGCAAAAAGAAGTGACAATGTCGTCGTCATCAAGAGCATCCCAAAACGGCTTAAATTTTTAAAAAGAAAGGAAAAAAAGTATCCTTGTTTAGCCCTCAAGACGTCATTTCACTCGACCTGGCTTTTAAGTCTAGAAAGAAAAAAAAGTTATGAAATGAAAACCTGTGAAGGATTTTTCAGTTAGTCATGGAGAAAGTTCTCATGCGGATTAGGCTAAAGTTGACTTTGACTTGATAAGATATGACTTTATCTTGGAATCTTTATGAAATTGAGTTAGGGTATTTCTTTGTTGAAAGTGAGAAAATGAGATGAACAGTGGAAAAAATGATAATATTGCTTTTCAGTGAAGTAAGAAAAAGAAACTTTTGGAATGCTCGAAGAATAAAAACAAAAGAAGAATAAATGTTTAGCTCTTTTGACATAAAAATTGAGAGAGAAGAATCGGAAGAGACGTTCGCATTTTTTCGTGTGGGATGTGATGAATGAGCATTATCCTATTCTCAATGACAGGATAAATGGTTTAGAAACCTGATAAATGCCTGCGGATTGAATACCTAAGTATCCACGTGTGTTATTGGATTCGTCATTTTCACTTAAATATCGAGACAAAACGAAAAATCAGTCGAGTGAAAGCTTGAATAAAACAATAGTAAAGTGATAAATTGTAACCAGAACAAAACTATGGTTGACATAAAATGAACTGAATTGGCAATGGAAATGGAAGCGTCTCGAAGATCTAATTGTTTAGGAAGTTTTGGAGCGCTACCAAACTAGCGCAATACTTATAGGAATATAAAAATTGATGGCAAATGGCAAATGAAGTTTCCTAGTCGTTATTGAGGATTTTATTTATTTATTCAATTCAAATACTCTATTAACCTACTTCTCGATGTATTCCAAGATTAATTGATTCGATTATACAATGACTTTCGTAATTAGTTCTTCAAAGTTGTTTTTATTTTTGGTAACAGATTGTTGATATTAGTGACCTTCAGTTCAGTCGATATTTTGTCGCAGTACAAATGTTTCTTCGATTGATGTGTTTAAAATGAAAAAACTTTTCGGTTTTATAATAAATTCAAAGTTTTGTCGGAACTTATCTATCACACCGAGTGCTGATTTTTCGGATTACCCTGGCTTTATCGAAGTTCTACTTTATCGACAACGAAGTTGATTGAAGACGATTGACTGATGATATATCAACTATATTTTTTCATCTGATGATACAGGCATTTTATAAAATTATTTTCTTATATTTTGCAAACATCCATGGTTGAATCATTTCTGTTGAGATTTTGCGTTCATTGCTCAAGCATTCCCCTTTAGAAGAATCAATCGCATCAATTTGTACTCATATCAAAAACACAAGTCTACAAATAGACTGGTACTTCATTTAGCGTGGGCAGTTTCAGTTGAAGCTGCGACGAAGCATTTAAAACTGAATTATTCATTCCGGAGAAAATATCGCCAAGCAGTAAACGAGGTAAAAAAAAATTGAGAAGCCCAACTGTGACTATGACGCATTTACTACCCTTTGCCTTTACTAGACAGATTCGGAATTGGAACGCTGACCAGAGAAGCATTCTGGATTTGGCTTGTAACAAAATCTACAAGGATTTTCCAGAAGACTTTCGGAAAAATCTGAACACCGTCTTACAAATAGACTGGTACTTCATTTAGCGTGGGCAGTTTCAGTTGAAGCTGCGACGAAGCATTTAAAATTGAATTATTCATTTCGGAGCAAATATCGTCAAGCAGTAAGCGAGGTAAAAAAATTGAGAAGCCCAAATGTGACTATGACGCATTTACTTTCTCTTTGCCTTTCCTATTTGGACACTGCTTGTGTAACTGTGGAAATGTTTATCGTAAGGTTTTTTCAAACAAGCGAACTAAAATAATTTCGTGGAATTTGTAAATTGCACATTCAAATACTACATCTATTCAAATTAGCTATGCAGGCAGGGGAGCGAAAGAAATGTAGCGATGGGAATTTCATTATTCACGTAGCGTTTCCAATGATGCTTTTTAGCAATGTATGATATGATTGCGCGCACACACACAGAAGAGCTGCTCTAATTTACATTTTCTTTTGATCTTGTCTTCTTCTCTCAGGGAAGGCCAGGCCAAGCAGGTGATGAAACATTCACTGAAAATCATTCGCATAACCCATGTCATGTCCTGGAGAAAAACAAGTGTTGTCTAACGTGATCTACGAGCGAAATTTTTTTTATTTTTTTGCAACATTTCTCTCGAAATGAATTGAAACGGTCGCAACTACTTACGACACTATCCATCACATCAGGGTCACCCTTCATATCATCCATTACAGAATTTACTTTCCACTCAAAAGAAAACTCGATTCTACGCTTGACATTACGGTAAAAAATTGTCGTTTACCTACATTCAAAGTCACCATCAGTCGTAGCGCTATGAAAGGAAATATAAAGGCTTCTTCACAACCAAGCCCAATATTTACAAAAAAATCTCACATAACCACCATATCAATTCTTTAGAAGATGAAGTCCCTAAGAGATTCGGAGAAATAAATTGCAAAGAATTCGTTATACGGCTCAGTCGTAAAGGAGAAGCCGAAATTTTTATTTGACTTGTATTGAACATATCCGCCACTATATCGGGACTTTTAAACTTACGGTTCAAAAGTTTTTCTCCATGAAAATTGTAACAATAGCGAATTCCCTGTTTTTCTTTATTGTTATGCATGAAGTGCTTGAAGAAATATAATACATTGTATTGTAATGCTTAGTGATGACATGACATAATTTCTCAATGTTTAGATTGATACTGCAGTTTCGGAAAAGAAAGTAGGACAGCGTTTCAGTTACAAATAGGAATTGCCTTAGAAGAACAAAAAAAATGATACTTTCTTTCCAACTTCCTTCAACCCATATTTCGTTTTCTGTGGGCGTATTTTGATGATCATTTCCCCGATTGCGATTCCGATTGTGAGAGGAAGTAGAAATCGCTGTTGGTAAAAGTGAGTAAAGCTAAAATTAGTTCTGATGATAAGATAGATGGGGAGATAACTTCTCTCATTTTCTCTTGAAAAAATGGGATCAAGGCTGAAAAAGTTTTTTTTGGAGTGGGTGCAGAATACACATGAGAGTGAAGTAACAATCATTGCTGATTTTTTTCTCTATGTTCTTGTCGATTTGTACTTGATGAGCCGTCTTGTTTGAAAGATTGCCTGCTTTTTTCCTTGTGCTATTCCATACGGTTTAGTAGCATTCTCACACACAACTGGGAATCCAAGTAAGTGATGCGCAAACGTGTAGTGATGAATGACCTGGTGACTTCGTTTTTTTATTTTGTCTCTTGTCCATTTGTCCCGAATGCAATACAATCGAAGAAATTATTCGAACAAAATTTGCTCCGGTGATATTTATTTTTAACTTTAACATGATCAAGCCGAACAGTGTACGAAATTCGCCCTAGCACATGAGTTCTAGTTCAGTTATTACCACTCACATGGTTTTTCGAAGGACGTAATATCAAGTTTTCACTTTAATTGAATTCAATTGTGGCTGACTAACCTTCAAGCAATATTGGTTTATATTTGACTTGGGCAAATGAGCACGTGTTTTATACATTGGTTCCTTCTGAAAATTAAATTACAACAGCCACAGCCATACCTCCTCCGTGCTAATAAAAACTGCTGCGACACAAAACAGGATCTACTTATTGTTAGATTTTACCCTTACTTTTTCCTTTGTGCTTTTATCTCACAAAGGTAGCGGGGCAATTAATGTTATTATAACTAGAGTGAAAGATTAATATTGTTGTAAAGTGTTTATTTATAATCACTATGAGTGAGTACTGTCGCTATTACATTACCATTGTTTGTATATCACATCTGTTGAGGTTTTTGCGACTGGTTTGACAAAATGCGGGAGTATGTATTTATATAAGAGATATTGCTATAGATTCGCTTTTTACTCCAGGCTCAAAAATACTTTTGGCTTTTGCGGAACGAAACAATGAGAAAGTTTTTTCTGGAGAAAGCCAAACCAACGGCTTAAACCAAGGAAAACACTTAAAACTTTCTGGTTGGTTCTTCGGCTGCTGCTGCTGGTAGGAAGAATGCCTGCAGCTACGAGCAAGTATAATACATCAGGTCTGTGGAAAAAAAAATTATTAGGAATTTTGGAAGGGGATTCCACAGACTTACGGGGAATTATATGTTTGATTAATCAAGCGAAAAAGAGGAGGAAACTAATGAAATTCAAATCATCGGTGGCAGTCACAGTCGCAGCCTCAGTCCTCACCAAAGTATTATTTTTCCAGTGGTGATGTGATGACGTGATGAGACCTGAGCATGACAAAAAAAGGGTTTATTACATTGTGATGTGATGGATGCACTACGAGAAAGCAAGCAAGTGGCTTGGCTTTGGCTAAAAAGTAATTAGAAAGTTGGATAAAAAGACCTGCAGGACGCGGAGCAAAAGGAACTTGGTTTATGGAACTCCACCAGGAACAAAGACAACATAGAGCGTGAAAGCAATAACATTCCCTGGGGTTACAATTGTACCATTATATTACTTTGGTTAGTCCAGGAGGAGGAAAAAGTTTTTTTCTTCCCCAAAACGTAAAAAGGAATGTCTGGAATGGAATGTATTCTCATTAGTAGGACTATATACGTAACTTTGCTTTTATTAGAAATTCATTTGATCACATCGCAGCAAAAGTTGGTTTTCCTTCGTTTTAATAAAATGAAAGGGAATGGGGGCTCATGTACCTGAAATGAAGTTAATTCAGGTTGCTCTCTACCTGACTGACCTTAACTTTAGGTAAAATGCGATACAAGTATGCTCTTGGTAGGACGAAGATGAAAAGGCGAAACTTATCAACGTCACAAGTCACAACTCAACTCACAAATCACATCACGATCCCATCACATCGTCTCATGATGGAACACTCATGAAATGGATAAGTTTTGTATTTTGGTTGGAGTGAAGTGAAAGTTGACAAACTCCTCTAAAAATTGATATTAACCCAAAAATGCCATTAGCTGTGGGACCATGGCCAGGCTAGGCCATACCATCCCACTAATTTGAAGTCATTGATGCTGATGCTTCTTGTTGTAAAGAGAAAAGTTTGCTAATTTTCTAAAGTCTTGGGAAAAACAATTTTGTGNTGCTCTTGGTAGGACGAAGATGAAAAGGCGAAACTTACAACGTCACAAGTCACAACTCAACTCACAAATCACATCACGATCCCATCACATCGTCTCATGATGGAACACTCATGAAATGGATAAGTTTTGTATTTTGGTTGGAGTGAAGTGAAAGTTGACAAACTCCTCTAAAAATTGATATTAACCCAAAAATGCCATTAGCTGTGGGACCATGGCCAGGCTAGGCCATACCATCCCACTAATTTGAAGTCATTGATGCTGATGCTTCTTGTTGTAAAGAGAAAAGTTTGCTAATTTTCTAAAGTCTTGGGAAAAACAATTTTGTGGGCGAGGTAATAATCCTCTGTGGCTCAGTTTTAAGGAATGCTGTGTGGATTAGTAATACAACGGTGGTGGGATGGGATTTGGGATGCGAAGCTGAAATCACCTTTCTTGTGGGAATTTTTAGAAAAGAGGAACAGATGCTGTAGGTGACACGAAGGTTGTTCCATGATAAAGCATAAAATCATTCCAATACTACTAGACCCATTTCAAGCTTATTTTAAGAATACGTGAATTTGTCAGGTAAAAACAGAATAGAATGAAAAATGCAAAATTTCCAGCTGCAATACTTATTGTCCAGCTAACGTATTCTCACATGAAATTGAGTGAAAAAATAAAATGCGATGAAATGGATGTGGAGTGTGCATGGAAACAGGTTTTGAGCCCTAGTCCTAGTCATTGGTATTTTTATATTGGAAAATTCTGAAGAACACTGGAGAAATCTTCCAAAAAACCCAAAGCCAGAGAAGCAAGCTGTGACAATCTATGGAAATCTATAAAGCCTGAGCCATACCCTCAGCATTTATGTCCCAAGGTAAAATTGATGGATTTTCATTAAATTAAAATTTCCATATGAAATTGTGAGCTTAATTAAGTAGTCATTAATGAAAATATTTATATCTCACTCAAGTTATCGTTCTCATAAGCTCTTAAAAATGTCAAATATTTTTAATAGGCTTCCTAAAACTTCTCATTAGCTACGTTTATCACCCTACACTACACAGAAGGATGGAAGGTATTTTTTTCCAAGATTCTATTTCAGGAGTTTCAATTCTCCCCAAAGCAAAAGCTGGGATTTTGATGTGACGCAAAGCACAACAAACTTCGCAACCTCAAAGTCACGTTTCCGGGAAGGCGTTCTCCAGAAAAGTAGCAAGTTCTTCAAAAACTTTGCATTAAGCATCACTTACTTCCTTTTCCCTTAAAAAAAGTTTCTTTTTCTTGCTTCGTACAGGATAACTCAATTTACTTGCACTTTCAATTAAAATTTCCTGTTTTATTAATGGACAAAGGAAGTTTAGGAAAAAAATGTTGCGTTTTTAGTTCCATTTCCAGAAAAGGATAAACGCATTCTACAACTTCAACTGAAGCAAATAATTGACAGTTTAACATGAAAGATGCAAGTTGAGAGCCAAGCCAACATAAATTTTAGTGTATTGTTAAAGGGATTGAATTTGAGTGCGTTTATATTTGTTACGTCCTCATTTCTCCAGAAATAGCACAATAACAAATCCTTATACCTATTTTACATGACTCAGCATTTACTCCATCAGTCGCTGTCAAATGGATGGGGAAAAATTGCAGAAGAAGGCGAAATTCTTGTTGACGTTTGTTGGGCTGACTGAGAAGAGCTACAAGAATTCTTATCGACGGTGAATAGATTTGCTTTGCTATTTTACTACTATGTAGTATAATTCCAAGGAAAAAGTTTGTTTTGCGACGCAATTCCCAACAATAAACAAACCTTCATAAATGTAAGAGTTGCATAAATAAATACACAACATCTCAGGCTCGATTTATTGGTAGTACATACAACATAACGGAATTAAGCTTCAATAACGAAGTACAGTTTCACATAAAAGCCGCCCAATATATTGGGAATCGAGTGTTTGTATTTGTGTACGTGAGAATAAATGTTGATTTTGCAATTTAGGCATTTTTTTTCCCAACAATAAACAAACCTTCATAAATGTAAGAGTTGCATAAATAAATACACAACATCTCAGGCTCGATTTATTGGCAGTACATACAACATAACGGAATTAAGCTTCAATAACGGAAGTACAGTTTTACATAAAAGCCGCCCAATATATTGGGAATCGAGTGTTTGTATTTGTGTACGTGAGAATAAATGTTGATTTTGCAATTTAGGCATTTTTTTCTTCAGAAATGTAATGACATATCCACAAAACATATTTTTGTGGAGCTTTGATGATGCTTTAGTCCGGGTTTCAAGTATTCTTGGAATTCTGAGAATGTTGTAAAATATTGAAATACATTTTGGATTTCAATTTCAATAGGAAAAATTGTGAAGAAGATTTACATTACAAGGAGAAATTCTAACGTAAGCTGTGCTTTTATTCCAAGGGATTTTCATGTTCCTCACTTGAGTTTACCATGTCGTGTACTTACAAGAAACGTAAGAAGATAAGACATCAATTGATTTTTTTTTCTCAGCTATTTTGTACTTTGAAAATATTTCTTAGTACTAATGCTGGCAAAGTACTCGTACCACATTTTATTTGACGATTCCTTCATCTTAAGTTTAGGGAGCGGAACAAGGATTCTTTTCTTGGAATGTGGAAATAAAAAGAGAAGAATAGAAATAGAACCGAAAATATTTTTCCCATTTCCTTTGCCTTCCTTTTGATTCAATAAAATGGAAAGTTTGAACAGAGACGTACTAACACGAGCACAGCAGTAGGTCTGCAAAATGATTTCTCGTGTTTGGTCAATAAATGGAGAGTTGGATTGAACCTGAGAGAGGTTTAGTTACATCTTAATTGAAATTCGAAACAGAAAGTCAAAGTCAAAATTACTTCAATTGTAACGTGAGACATTAAAAATGTCTCCAATTTCCAATTCACTCCCAAGAGCGTAAGTACCTAAAACTGTTTTCAAACGAGTAATTCTTGGGTGGTGCGTGGGAGCATAACAATCAAAATGAAATTAGATTAGAATGTCACAAAGTCACAGATCAGGTTACCCAAGGTGAAGTGTGACGTAGTTCCTGCATAATTACTCCCATTGAACATAAAACCCATGTACTTTAATTAAACCATGCCAATCTTAATAATTTGCAAAGTAGTCGTGTTAAATAAAAGAATCACGCTTTGTCTTTTCGTGGGTGGATATTAAATTCCTAAATTGAAACTTAAGAAGGTGGTATACTTATGTCCTCTCCAAATTTGTATTTGGATTAGTGTTCCATTTTTTATTTCGTTTTTGGATTAGTCTGAATTCAGATACGAAATTGATGAAATTCCACTTTTGTCTGTCGGTCTGATTATCTCTCTGAAAGGATTAAGGATTTTAAAATGATTTTCAGTAATCCGTTATAATTTTGTCGGGTACGGTGTTCCACGAATAGTCTAACTTGGAATTTTCCTTCATTATTAAAATTGGACTTCATGTGAGTCCTTTCACCTAATTAAAAGATTAAAAACTTTATTTGGATTTAGGCATATAAAAAATAAACTCCATTTGCATAAATTATTTAGCCCTCCAAACCCCTTTTACTTTTCACCTGCGGAATGAGTTTAAATATTTCATTGCACTCCTTAAATAGAAACGATTAGTAGTGATGTGATGTGAGAGTGACAATGTCAGGGAATCTTCTCATGAATAAAAAATGAAGAAAGATTAGAAATTGTCAATGAGCCATTTCTTTTTTTTAAAGTGCTTTTTTCTTTTTCTACGACAAAAAAGACAAATGGCGATGATGGTGAAAATAATGAAGGGAATATAAAAGTATCTAAAGCCCTTTCATTATTTACCCAAGCTGAATTTGAATCCTCTTGAAATCACCTATTTCTTTCTCTTCAAACCCATTCCCATTCATTTTGAAGAGGACTTTGTATTTACGTAGACAAAAGTTTATGGAGAGCTTTTCTCTTCCATCTTTAAAACTAATCGTGGTAATTCTAGCCTTGGGAACTGTTATCTTTTTCATAAGTACTACTACTTCTATATCATTATGATTTCTCTTACTCCACCATAGCACTCCACCATAGTAACTGCGAATCTCTTTCTGAAAAAAAAAGATGTAAGCCAAGCTACCGAAATAAGTACTTCTAGGTAATCCGATCCATTATCTGTATCATGGCTTGTCATCATCATCAAAAGCATCATTACAGCTCCCATTCGCTGAATCAGCAAAGAAGAGCTCAGGCTCAGGTCGGTCGTTGGTATTTTTGTTAGACTCCAGCTGCCAATTACTCATCTCATCTCCCCTGGAGGAGTTCTATAAAATACATTACATTTTCTATTTATCTAAATCTTATTATTAGTCTTTTGAAAATGTACAAAATAACAAGATACACTAAACTGGAAAACGACATGAAAGAAAAGAACGGAATCAAAAATTGCTCTAGTATGTACAAAAGGAATAATTGAACAAAGTGAAAGCTATTTCATGTCATCATCCTACGCAAAAACAAAGTCGTAAAAGAAAAAAAAGGTAGTAATTAACACTCGCTGTTAATTATACGGATTTGTGGTTAAATTCGTATTGATATTTTGTTGGGTAAAGTGTAATACCAGCAAAACAAATAATTTGACTTTCATTTGACTCAAGTACAAAAGTGATTACTTGATTAATAACATATTTGCAAGGGTTTTTAGTTGTTAACGATGTGTCGTAATTTATAGCGATCAGACTGGCATGACTTGTATTTTAAATGCTACATTTAATTACTAAAAATTTTGTTGCATTATTACAAAGTAGTCCGGTGTATTAAGCGTTGTAGGTATTAGTAGTACTTATTCTGTGTTATACATCGACTTTTTTATAGGAGAAATGAAGAATCAAAAGAATAATCTTCTCAAGTTGCTCTTACTTTTAAAGTTGAGGTTGAGAGGCTTACACTTACCAGAATACAATTTACTTTACGCATCTTTGTTGATTTGCTACTGCTAGTTGGAGTAGAACCAGAAGGGGAAGATTTTTTTAGCTGACGATGATGGTTGGAAAGTTCTGGGTCCATTTTTTGGGAGAGCACAATATCGGCAACATATGAAATCCGCATTAATAACTGTCCAACGAAAGTGGTGTGGAAAGCTTTATGGGAGTAATAAAAGAAAAAAGTCTCAGTAAATAATTTTTTTTGGCTACTACTACCGCCATTACTATATTCCAGTTGAAATGAAAGATTGATAGAATTACGAGAAAAAAGTTTAAATTAGATTTTACTTATTTGATGAAAAGTTAAAATTTACAATATTTGCAGCAAACTTCCAAAAGTCTGTGAGTATAAAAGCATTTCTGATGACTTGGAAGGAATGTATAACTGAGTGCTCTAAAATTACAAAGTTTCCCAAGAGAGAGATTCCTATTTTAAGAAATTATGATATAACAAGAATCTGAGTTGCATTTTGCTTATGCAAAAGTCAGTTGAAAAAGATTTGTTCGCTTCTATCTTTTTCCTTCGCCAAATTAAACGTACATTAGCCTAAAATGAGTGTGAAGAATTTAGGTCAATATAATCAGCATCTTCAAAAATTTGCTTCCAGGAAGAGCGAAAATGAAATTGTATTGTTTTATAGCCTTCATTCTTGAATAAGATGGACCTTGAAACGCCGAAAGTATGAAAGAATGGAAAACAAAAGAAAGAAATTTTTGTTTGCTCATCCTGTTTATGAAGGTCACAAATGTCAACACGATACGTAAGCAGCAACATTTTCTCGTTTTGTTTTCTTATTCTGCTTTGTCTAGAAAATAAATTGCATCAATAAATTCATAGGTTTTCTTTTCTACTTGAGTTAGCAATGTTTGCTTCGAAGGAATTCATGGACGGAGATGGAAATGTCAGCTTCATCAGAAACCTTGAACTCATGGAACAAATGACGTTACTCATAAACGAGACGTTTACAAACATAACTCATTTTCTTACAATGACAGATCTTTTAGAAGGAATATAAACACAAAGACACAATTAGGATAAGTGGTCATTCGAACTTCAGGACCCAGGTTTAATTCGTGCCCCGGGTTGGAGTTACAGTTCAAATGGAATCTTGGCAACAGTTGTTAGAACATTTGCTTCATTTATAAATTAAAATTTTAGTAGTGAGTTACCCGCATCTGCTCGCCATTTCCTCCTTCCAATCAAGTTTCCCCATCACACAAACCACAACTCGTACAACACTAAATTTTACACTAGAAATGATTTTCGGGGTTTTCCCATCAGCTTCTGGAAATGTCATTAAAAATATCTTAATTATATTTACTCCACCATCCTTTTTTGATCATCATGTGTTTCCCAACAGAATGGCTCCTACTTAAAATCAGTTACACGAAATTTCTAGGAAGAAAAGATAAAACAGATTGGAAATCGATACTGTCCTTGCTTTGAAGATTAAATGTCTCGTATGTCTCGAAGCACTACGAATTTATAAAGCTCATCAAATTGCGGTTTCGAAATGGAGTAATCATCTTTATCGTAATAATATCATGGATGCGGGTCAAATTCAAATCACATCAGCACTGCAAGCATGAAAGATGTTTGCAGAATTTCTGAACATAGAAAATGCTGGTTTTTTTAATGCTCAAAAGGTTTTCCACAGAAATGATCATATCCTTGAAGACCTTTATTCTCATTCAGTCCTGAAGGAATTTACCGTGGGCTGTTGTTTCCTGCGATCAAATGGCAAGTGAAGCGAAGTGGAAATGCGTGGTTTGAAATTGCCGAATTTTTTATATTAAACCGCACCCGGAGGAAATCAAGGTCTATGAAGCATGATGATGAGTTGAATATATTTTGCATTGGTAATCCTAATCATACCTAACATTTCGCAATAAATATAAAGTCAAGGCTTGCTATACCGTCAGTTTATTACGGATTTAAATCTTAATTATGGATTACTCATGTTAATGAGCAATTTTTTAATGATCGTAATAAGCTTAAAACAAGAGCTTTCCAGCAATCCCATTCACCACAATCCTTCCATATGCTTATGAGATTTGTATCACTGATCGTGTGTAAAATCTGTTACATATTTCTAAAGGACAAACTAGTCCTTTATATCAAACTTTTACTCTACAATAAATAAAAAAATGTGATATAAAACTTGATTGAAAATATTTATTCATGAAGATGTTCTAATAATAATATTTATTTATTCGTTGACGTTGACGAAATCCCCCGGGTCCTTGTTTACGATGCTTCGTTCTGAGAATGCTACAGCCAACCTGGGTTAACTTGATTTTCCACAAGTAAGCATGACTCTGGGTCGTGATTGCGATTTTAACGGGCTGCTCGGGGGCTGTGCTAACGTTCACTAAAAATATCAAGATGAAAGAACGTTCAAGGATGAAAAAATTAAATGGAATATTTAATTTCATTACGTTGTCCCTGATTCAAATAATGTTACCTTCATATCCATCCAAACGACCACAGAGAGGCGTCAACGGTGAGTCAGCTTCATTTAAAATGGCTACAGAATCTGAAGAGCATCCATCCTTCGTCTTTCGTGCCAATCTTGTTTCCAAAAAGTGGATCCGGAGGCCACAGTAACCTTCCTGGGGCATTATGGAAAACTCATGAACATCGGAATGTGAATCCAAATTTGGATATGATGGATTCGTAAAGTAGGATTGAATTTCTGAAGTGATTAGTCCACATTGGTTTGGTGATTCCGCCACATCCAAGGCAGTGGGTGGCTCAGTGGTTGGCTCCTCTGGTGGAACAGGCTGTGTCGTCTCCTCTGAAGGACTTGAGTCTAAAGTGATTTCTTCAGACGGAGTTGCTTCCGTTGTGGTTTCGTCCGTTGGAGAAGACTCTTCGGGTGGTTCTGTCGCTGGCTCAGTTGAACTTGTATCTTCAGAAGATGGGGCTTCCGTTGTAGTGGTGGTTGTCGTAGTCGTTGTGAAGTTAAAGCTGGGAAAAGTAGGCAACGTCCGATTAGGATTTTGGGTGGTCGTTGTGAAATTGAAGCTTGGAAAAGTTGGCTGTGTCCGATTGGGATTTTCTGTAGTCGTAGTGAAATTAAAGCTTGGAAAGGTCGGCTGTGTTCGATTAGGGTTTTCTGTAGTCGTAGTAAAATTAAAACTTGGAAATGTCGGCTGCGTTCGATTAGGATTTTGTGTGGTAGTGGTAAAGTTAAAGCTAGGAAAGGTTGGGGCAGTTCTGTTTTCCTGTTGAGTTGTTGGGGTGGGAAGAGTTGGAAAACCAGGAAATGGGCGACGTGTTGTAGTTGTCGTGGTTGTTGTTGTCGTATCGTCATGAACAACAGATTCTGGGCGCTTTGTGGTAAGAATAGCGCTTGCAGGATTCAAACCTGGACAGCAAACACCTTGATATTGTCCTTCAACGAAACAGTAGCCAACGATATCTCCTCCTTGTGACGTACAGAGGTCTGAGGTATCTACACATGGCCCGACGCGATTTGCAACGCTGCAGCCATAGACAACAGAAACACCTCTTCCTTCGCGATCAAAGCCACCTTCAGTAGTTAATTAAAAATTGGTTAATTCATCACTTTACTTAAATAATCACGTCCCAACAAATATCTCACCTATTGGGTCAATCACAAACGTTTCGACATCATAACCAAATGCATCTACGCGGGAGATTTCAGCGACTAGAAGAACCAGAAGGAAAGATACAAATCTGCAAACAATCATTTTTGTTGGAATTCGTGACAAGATCTTATCTGAAAATTTAGAAGGAACTGATTTGATTTCAGCTACTTTGTTCCAGAAAAATGACAAAACAACGAATACCCTTAAAGAAATGAATACGTGCCGTTTTATAGGATGATTTGATGATTCCATTGACTCCTGTCAGACGTTCATTAAGAATGTCATTATTATCAAGTGAAATCGGACACCACCAAACATCAGGCCACAACCAACCCAGCACTAATGATGAGATTAAGCCATTGAGAATTTCCCAAAAGTCTAAAAATCGATACAGCGACACATGCCACGTATCACTGGAATCACTCTTCGTATCGTCTTGTCATCACATGACCATTAGTCCAGTTCATTCCGGGCGCATGCTGTAAATCACATTCTTTTTTATTGAGAGCAAAACAAAAGAAAATCATTATCATACACTACATATTTAGTGGAGAAGCGTGCAGGAACAAAAAGTTTTTGTCTGCGCACTTTTTTTCGTTAAAACCGCTCATTAGACAGTCTAACAAAAATATTTGGGTCGGACGACAAAGATTACGAATTTAGATAAGAGTCTGCACGTGAGGCATGTGTAGCATTTCATGCAAACCACTTCTGTTAGTTTCTTAGAAAGATCTTTGAAGAATATTATGGTGAATCCTTGAAATTGCAAATTAGAGAATTTCCAATTCAAAATTATACCTCAAATATATTCGATTGAACCCTTTTCAACCTCATCTTGTTTTCATCCATTTACTTTTACCTTTTCCCCAGCGTCTCATAAAATCTAAATT
This sequence comes from Seira musarum, assembly GCA_027743895.1. Classification (NCBI taxonomy): domain Eukaryota; kingdom Metazoa; phylum Arthropoda; class Collembola; order Entomobryomorpha; family Entomobryidae; genus Seira; species Seira musarum. The sequence goes on along the minus strand of JAHZMX010000952.1, from coordinate 12,484 downwards.
TGAGGCTCATCTTAAACTTCTTTTGAAGCTTTCTCATTCCTGAGGTTCAGTTCAGCTACTATCTTCTTTTGTATCCCCATTTTTTGATCCAAGAGAAGAGATCAACGGTTCCATAAATAAAGATACTTTTTTATTCCTTCTTCTTCCGTTTCTTTTCTTTCATTTCTTCCCGTTCCCTCCTATTTTCTTCTCTCTGAATGCAAAGCAGTAAAAAAGAAAGACAAATCTTGAGACTTTTTTCACGGAAAAAATATCAGACGATTACACTTCCTTTCCTTGATACTTATTGTCACTCGAATTACGATTCAACTCTATCGACAAAGCAATGGTTATATAATACGAGCTTAGCTTGGAGCTTCGAATGGGGTGATGTGGAAATGTTCCTTTTCTTCCAGCAACAAAATCCTTTCTTCCTTTTGTAACGGCGATCCTGTTTTTTTCCTTTCCTGTGACTGTGACTCGACTACTGGAAAGGAAAGACAAAAATCTTTTCATGTTTTTCCTGTCTTCTATTCCTCTCGTAAGAGATCTTCTTCCTGAATAATCTTCTAGATCGACATGCCATATCATATTACATCACATCGTATTGCAAAAAGAATGGAATAGCACATGACAGAACAAATTACATGGAATAAAAAGCATTCGAAAGTTCAAAACATTTTCTTTTTCTGGAGTCATGAGAAAGCTTAAATTAACGTGCATTTACTAAAGTTTCAAAGACTTTTAAAATATCCAGCAGCATTTTTCTAATATCCTTTTCATTTTCCATTCTTTACGTCAAAGTAAAAATGGTTCTTTTTTGACAATTCTACCATTCTACCTGAGTCGAACAATAGTGGGTTCTCTATAATTGAAAACAAATGACCAAGGGTAAAGCATGCTTCGTAAAGCATCCCTTCTCTGTAATTGCTCGTGGACATTGGATTGAACATGGACACAATGAAATCAAGAAAAGTTTCAGTTTGCTCCAAAGACTTTTCAAGTGGACAAAATGAGGACAAAAAAAATGTGAAATGACTTTACTTTCCCATACTCATTTCTTTTAATGTGCCATTGGATTCGTGGAATGTATCCTCATTCTGTTCTCTGCTTTAGTTGTTCTCTTCGTGAGAAATGTCCAATGAAGTACTACAATTTCCCCTGTAATAACAGTCACAATTCTCCAGTAAATCGAATGGAAAGTGATGTGATGTCCAGAAAAGAAATCTTGGTCATTTACTTTTGTTATCATTGCAATGGACTGTGGACCATCGTCCTCATCCTCATCCCAACACGCATTATCCTCTTCCCCATTTAACTCACTCAGTATCTCATGACTGGAAAATATTTACAAAGCTCGATACACCGGACTACTAACTGTAATTTGAAAGGATTGAGAAAATCCGTTATAGCAAGTTTCAAGTGCATTGACAAACAATTCATCCCTCGCAACTTCACACGACGATCAAGCCAAAGCCATAGCCAAAAAATTCATTTTTTGGATAAGAACAAGTTGGGCTCCATCAAGGCCAATTTTATTTTGAGAAGCCAACATGTACGTCCTTTAGCCTTCGTGTTTATTGTTATTTTACGTGTCCACATTCCACGGAAGCAGTAATAGATTTCTTGAAAGACAAGACATGTAATAAAACAGGTGAGAGCAAGTTGTAGGTTTCACTTAAATTTGTGGGATCTTTAAGGAAAAGACTAGACCTTATGTATCGTGTAACGTCATTCGAAAAGGCATTAAGTGAAGGTCAAGCATGTTAAAAATGATTAGAATTGCCTTCAAAGTCGGAACAAGAATTCCAGACAAAACAACTTTCTTTTTCTGGAGAAAAGCCCAAAATCTCAATCCTTAGATTTCTGAAGATTCCATCAACAAACTTTGAAAGGGACTGCATGTGGGCAAAAAAAAGAAGAAAATTTCCTAAAAGCATTTGCCATTTGAGTTTTTGTAGAGGAAATGCATGCGCTTTCCGGTAGCTTAAAAAAACTTGTCAGTTTTCCAAAAATGTATTAAGTAAACCCAAAAAACGAAGGGAAAATATACACTTGGGGATCACAATCGCAATCCATTTCTTTGGCTTTTTCCTGCGATGCGATCAGTTATGGAATCGTCGTGGAAAAAAATATAATGGCATTCATTCCATTTACTTTATTTCTGCAGAGATAAATATGTATATGCACCAAAGTTGGAGTCAGGGAGGAAAAAGAAGAAGGGGAAACATTTCTAAATTTTTTCACATGTATTTTTATTATAGCATTTATGAGAGCCTATTTATTATGCACTTTTCCTCTTTTCCAAAAAAGTGAAAGGCCAATTCAATAGCAAATGCCGATTCTTATTCAACTGGAGGCAAAAAACTTATTTTTTTGGTGTGTGTTGGTATGCATCATGAATGAAACGTCACGTTTTTCTCCTATCAATAAAAATGAACGTATTTATAGAGGTGGATTGGATTGGATGAATGTATATGAGTGGAGGTAGATCCCAGGGAAATTCTTTTGATGATCATTGATGTAAATTCATGCAGGTACGGAGGGGGAAAAATGAGAGCAAAAATTCTCAACTCAACTCAACTGAGCCATCATAAAAAGCGTATCCATCCCTTTCCAACTCTGTTTAAATATGGATCGACAAACAAAATCGTACTTACCTACCTTACCTCTCTCACTCTCCTCTCATCCTCTTGCATTTTTTTCTTTCTTTTTCTCCCGTTCAGTACGGTTCACCCAAGCAAGAAAAAACTTCTTTTCAGAGTCACAGTGAAAAAAAGGTATTTTTATGTATTTTTCTTGTGCCATTCCATGTGTCACACAAAATAAGATCTAAGCACGCTCCCTGTCAGATAAATCGTGAATTTTTTTTATTCGGACGAAGCCAAGAATGGGGCTTGTATGGTTGAAGGAACCTTAAAAAATGCATCATTTTTTTTGTAAGGTCCCACAGCCAAGCATTATCATAAACGATCGCTTTCCACTGTGAAGAGAGAGGAAGAGGAGGGAAGGCGACAATTTTCTGTTTGCTTTCCACCAGAGGGTATCCATAAAATTTCATAGATTCGTTTAAAACTTTCCTTATTCCTTTAAAGTCTCCCACTCCGCTTGTTACTTCCAGATTCCAGTTCCAAGAGTAATAGTAGTTTTGTGGCGGTAGGCATTTCTCATTCCACCTAAATAAAAGGTTTGGGGTAAAAACTTATTTTTTGTGAACACTGAGAGGAATATTTTTTTGCGGAAAGTTATCATAATAATAATAATAATATCATATCGATATGCAAAAGAAATTGGTAGGCATACAACATTCACGGAATAGGTATAAGTATTTGTTTGCAAGTTTGTGCTGGTCTTTCTTCTCTTCACTTTCTTTCCAAATCTTTTTTCTTCTTTTCTTAAGAAAACAACAAAACCGTGAATTTGCGCATTTCAAAGATAAAGGGGATCGTGATGATGATGTGACAGTGCCCACCTTTCTGCAACGTTTGCATTTATTCCAAGAAAAAATTGTAAAGATGAAAAGAAAACGAAAATGCATGGACATGGGTGTAGCATGGCACAGTCTGTGGAAGAACAAGAAAAAAAGAAGGCGGATGGTTGGAGTTGGAAGAGGTTGGCTGGATGGATGGGAAGGGGACCAAGGCTGATTTTTGATGACCTCTTCAAAGAAATTTTCCATCCATTTTTATAGGTCCATTCACCATCTTAAAAATTACATTTTTATAGTGCAAAGCGCACCAAACTCCACTTTTTTATGTGGCGTGGTGTGTGTCTTCAGAAAAAAGGAAAAGAAATAGGAACGGAAAACTTGATGATGTTGACGATAATATGATGATATTGAATTGAAAAGAGGAGAAAGCGAAATGACATAAAAAGAGTGAATCTTTTGTCATTTTTATGAGACACTTTATCACAAAAAAATGTACAATTTCCAAGAAAAAAAAGTTGCGGATCTACTGGATCTAGTCAGAAATATATTTTTTAGAAAGTGTATATACCACACACGTACTTATGCATAATGCATGGACAGACAAGTTTGCTTTGCACAGGACCACAGTGAGTAATAACATTTTTTATGAATCATATTTCAACATTTCTTTCATTTCCCTCCTTTTTATTCCTTCCGCTCTTTGCCCTTGTCACAAACTTTTCTTTTTCCACACTGGAATAAATTATGTCCTCTGCCTCTTCTCTGATGCTTAGTAGGTTCGTGGTTTGGTTTCGTTGGAATAACATCGCGTTGACAAAATATGGATGAGTTTAGAGTTGATGCTGATGCTCATAAAATATGCGAAGGATGAGGAGCAGAAAAAAATAATTTGCGATGAGCTTTGGAATTGAAACGGAAGACGTAATTATTATTGACCACGAGTCCATAAAAATCCAAGCTTAATTAAATGAAGGATGAAAATCTTCAGCCACCTGCATTGGTTTATCGTGTTGGCTTAGTTTGTCATTAGCATACCTAATGTATTTTACACCATACCACGAATAATTCCAGTCTAGCCAAAAATTGTACGCAGTGGGGTGTCCTTAATCGCAGGCAGTTGAAAAGACGCTTTTTTTTGCTCTTTAGCTCTGCCTCTGAATATTTCTTTTTTCTTATTTTTTTTTTCATTTTAACAGATTTTACGTTTTTTATACGTAGCACAGCGATTTCTTCGACTACATAAAAGATGATAAATTGCAGTTGGTAATTGCATTGACTCCGCTTTGGCAAACGACTTGCCATTGCCATTGTACATTTTAAGGAAGGAAGGAATTTTTCGCAAAAAAAAATGAAATGTAATTCAAGTCGACAAAAGTGAAAGAGACATTTTTGCTTAAGATAACAAGTGAACCCGAACCCATAAATGCGTCTTCCCATAATAAAATCTGCCATCTTTCCACTTCCATCGTGCCATGTGGAATTCCTTTCTTTAGGGGAAAGCACATCCTGAAGGAAAGTGAAATCGTAATACTTTACCTCCAGCAAACAGTAATGACAGCATTAGAGTATGTTATTATGGGTGTGCTGTACATTAAGGGAAAGGAAGGAAGAAGAAAAAAAATATTCTCAAAACTGAAACGTAAATATTAACACACATGGCAAGATCATGATGGCGATTAGATAGGGCATCAATTCGTCTTGTTTTCGTTCCAATTACCTTTTCATATCGTTTCATTGAAAAGTATGTAATCGTAATATTCCATTTAAAATATCTTTTGTTTTGATACATTCAAACAGGTTCGGTGTTTGAAAATTTTAGTGGATAGGATTAGGTATAAAAACTTTAATTTAATAGAAAAATTAAATTACATAAATTGACTCTATATATCTGTATTTTTGAATACATATTACACCTTTTACGTTAAAAATTTACCACGAAATGGATGTGATGCGGCATGACATGAAAAATGGTTTTTATACACTAACGTTTTATGGAATTGTGACGCTTTTAAAGATTGTATAAAAACTTATCGCATAATATCTTTTCCTTTCTAGAAACGTTACTTTTACTTTTCCCATCCAACATCATTAATATCACATGGCACCCACTCCAATCCCCTAAATAACATTTTATTTTTTTGAAGTGACAGTAAACAGAGGAAGAGAGAAAAAAGACGGAAAACTTTTCCGGAGAAAAAAGTAAGTATTTATCTCAAATCTCATGTTTTTCAACGCTGCATGTAGTACACATCCGTATTTGTACACACTAATGAGAATCATGGGGAAAAAAGGAAAACAAAAAATGTTTTTATCATATCATCAATCAACCATACAAAAGGAGAAACTACTTTACCTACAGAACAAAAACAAAAAAAAAGTTGAGTGGCTCAGGAAAAACGGTTTCATTATCCGCGTTTCAATAACATCACAATCACAACACGAAGCATATCAGAGAAAGATCAAAATACACAAAAAAATGCTCTCAAAAAGTTCTTTTGTTGAAACCCTCCAAAAAATAAAAGTACTTTTTTCATAACTCGCCCTCTCCACTCAAAGCGGTAGTAGTGCTAGTGCTGGTCCAACTCATGATGAGCCTGATGAAGCGTTTAAAAAAGTGAGAAAGAAAGTCAAATCTCGATATACCAACACCAACATTCCATTCTTAATTGGATGACCGGATCTCATGTCATTTGGGGTTGATTGGTGGAATTTCTAATTTTGATTCGAAAGTTTTAACTTTGCAGATGTAACGGATTTTCTGCGAGGTGATAGCTTGTGCTTCTCCGCCGATTTGTAAGAACTTTAAATCAGATTAGCATGATCCAGACTACAGAGGCCAATTTTTTTTGGCAAAACTTGTTCTTCATACGGAGCGCTGATAACAAGCAAGTACCGTTTAGTAAAGTAAGTGTGAAGAAAACTTTATTCTTCATGGAGTGATGCAATGCAGAGGAAAACATTTTTTTTATTTTAAAGGAAAACAAAACCATCCCATAAATATTCACAATCCTTCGCTTCTTCCTCAGAGTTTTGTCGGTAGGGTCGAGTCGCCCCAACCAGGCGCCATACGCATTTGCAGTTGACACATAAAGGAAGCCACAGTGATCGTAGTTCAATCCAATCCAGTATCCACTTCTACTTCTTCTACTACTGCTCATTTCTATTTTCATATTATCAAGGGAAGGAGAAAAGTGGCTGACTTGCAATAGGAGCTTAATTAAGCCCATTTGTTATGTCAAGTAAGTGGCCACTTTTCCACATGGTCCAACTAGAAAAAACTCCCTCGAGCGAATACTGTACTTCTGCTGCTGGAATTGAGGAAGGGGGTTCGGAGATGAAGAAGAACAAGAAGGGTAAGACAAAGGCATAAACATATCAAAACGATGAAAAATATATGGTTTTCTTCTTGGTCGTTTCTGTTCTTCCATCCAGAATGGCCGTCCTTTTGCAGGTAATTGTAGTAGTTGTAGTAGTAGCCCAAGACGAAAAAGGACCTTTCGGCAACGCACTTGTTTCTTATAAATTTGATTACTTTTCATATCTCCGTGTACAATCACTTTATTTATTTTTAGAGGAAAATGGAAAGAAAACAAAAGAAGCGGAAAAATGTTATGAAAAAGTTTTAATCTCTTCTCTTCAAGTAAGTACCTAAAGATGTTCCGAAGAGAAAGAAATACGAGATTCATTACATTTTATTTATATTTATACTCCCTCTCCCAAGTCACTAGTCTCCTCGGGTTAAACACGGCTTCCGTAACTGCTTTGAATGATAATTACCCCTAAACAGGGCTATTCACCATTCCCATTCCTCTTATCTTACGAAAGTGGAAACAACCCTTCCGTGAAAGAAAGTAAAAAAAAATTAAATCGCTGTAGGGGAGGTGGGAACGGAATTCGCTTAAAAAATCAAATAAAATCCAGAAGAAAACGGAATCACGATATATTTCCCCAGGACCAGAAGAAAAAAATATTTTTCCCTCCTTAAATTTTTTTTTGTGAGGGGGACAATCGAATCGAATTGAACCAAGTTTTGTAACCACGTTTTTGTGGAAAACGGGATCGTTAAAGATTCTCTGCATTTCACTGTAAGATGAAAACTGTCATTTGATCTGGCATGGCATGGCATTTACACTTACACCACGAGTCTTATTCGTTCCCCTCAAAAAAGAAAAAGAAGAATATAAACTTTGGACTAGACTATCAATTTTTTTATTGCTTATAATCCACTACTACTACCACTGTACAGTCAAAAGTTTGAGAATCTTTCTTTCTAGATACATATTTTTTATCTTAAAAAATGAGCACTGTCTTTTATTTCATGTCACCCATTATCTTTACAACGTGTAATGCTCTATGCCATGCAATCCCGTGTCGTGTGTGTTTTATGGATCTTTACAAACGATTTCAGTGTCCAACTTCAGTCCACTTCTATTTCCATTCCCTCCACTAAAGGAGGAGATAAAGAGGGAAAGAGGAAGGGGGAAAGTCATTTTGCTTCATCTATATTACTTATCCAGCAATAAGCCCTTCTACTTAACCTTCTCTCTCTCTTTCAAAATAATTCTCTTGTCACGGCCAAGCCATGCCATGGTTTGGTATATAGTAAGTATATCGCACCAGGTTTTGTAATTTCTCTGTTACATAAAATGAGTTTCATTTTGTAAGGAAGAGAAATGGGGTTGATGCTCCTCGTATTCTTCTCGAATGAGTGGATATGGATACTGAGGACACCAACACCTACGGAAAATGGCCATGGTATAATATGTATGTCATTAATAAGTATCTCGAGACCATCCCATCGTTTGCCTGGTCTTGTGTCTTCCCCATGTAATGGGAAAGTATTCAGTGTTCAGCAATCACACAGGATTACATCCTATTAACCATACATAACCATAGTATCCGTTTCCCAAAGTCTGCCTCCACTTGCATAGTAGTATGGTCTGCTTGGAAACGGACATTGTGGCTGTGGCTTGGCTTCGGTGACAAATGTGGTGCCAATGAGTTCTGCCAAAAATATATTTGGAGCCGCCAATTTGACCGAGAAAACATGGGTGATTCTCACCAAAATGTAAAGGAAACAAGGAACGCTGCGTATCGTAGTATCATTACTTTCGGTTCACCGCATCTACATCACAGCTCAGCTACAAGGATACAAGTACAACAATGTATTACATGTCTACGCAATAACATCGAAACCAAGGAATAATTTTTCACAGAAGAATTGAAAGAGGAAACTGCAATTAGCCGAATGCAAAATAAGCCCTACTGACTGACTCTGACTCTGAGTCGGTCTTCATGTTTTCATTAAAACCCCTTTCTCAGAAGAATGAAAGATGATAAAAAAAAGTTTTTGCGCGGATTAAATTAAAATTTTTTGATGTGGGAAAGAAGGAAAAGGAAGCTTTTCATTTGTGAAGTGAATCCGAGAATTTAATAAGATTGACAAGAAAAGAAGATAAGGAAAAGAAAGACGTTATTATTACTTTCAAATTTTTTTTAGATGTGCCCGCATGTGTTGGCGTATGGGTACGGATGAATGCGTGCTTATTTCTTATTAGATCTCATCTCATCTCACAATCAACTTCCATTTGAATTTCTTTGAAAAAATATGCAATTTATTATGGCTTAGATGAAAAAAAGGATTTTTCCAGCTTCAGTTCAGATTTCAATTAGAGATGAGATGAAGATTCCCACTGCGCAGATTTCACATCTTTCTACGCAAACTGCAAGCAACGACTTGGTTTTTGTTCGAGGTACTATTTTCCCTTCAATTCAATGAGATTCATTATATTATGACGGGGGAAAGGAAGCTGGGTTCAACAACAAATGATGTGATATGATATGATGTGATACGTCTGGAAAAAATAATGATGGAGTTTTCTAATGAAAGTGATTCATTAATTAAAAATTGACGCTGTATTCTACGTTTTGTGTTCATGACCATGAGAATGGGAAAAAATGTCAGGATTATGACAACGTTGTTAGGCACAGACTCAACATCGATCAAATAAACAAGAGTTTTTTTGTGTACATGTAAACAATTCATTAATTAGCAATAGCTACGGAGCACCATGTTACTTCTATTTCGGAGAGCACGCTACCATACCAAATTATATTGATTGGGTACAGTGGAACCTAGTTAAAGTCTAAACTCAGTGATTGAAATTCTGTCTATGAAAAACTTTGCAGAAACTTTGTAGAGATTGAAGAATATTATAAGCCAATGTGGAATTCTTGTTTACCAAAAAAATCACTTCATTAAGTAAGGCGAAAGTTTCAAGGACATTTTATTTCTGTTTGGTTACCTTAACCTAAATCCAGTGTTCCTAGGTTCGCACTACATTGACTAAATCTTTCGTTTAAGTATTTCATCTAATCTGATATGTAATAATGAGCACATGATGCAAACTTTCGGGAGCAAATTGACAACAACTGATTTTGAATGGCACATTTTGGTGATTTATTGGATCATTGTGAGCTCACAATCAGAATACTGAATAAAGAGATACTTTTCAATAAGGGTAACTTTACAAAATTTATTTGAACGAAAAGGGGAAAGGATGTAGTGAAGTGTAGCATTTCGTTAGTGACAAAAAGTGTCAATTTAAAATAGAGGTTGGTTCAGCATTGCAACAATCGACGAATTTAATTGGATTATTTGTGCCATGAAATTAAGTGTTCAATTATTGGACAAAATAACGGTAACGCTCTCCTGCAAATAACATTTTTATTTCTCGAAAAATTCATTGTCTAAAATTCAAGCAAAAAGATTTTTCTTTTGTAAAGATAGTACAGAAAAGAAAGAGGAGTTGGTACTACAAGTGATATTTTTTTTATAAATGACTTGAGCATATTCTATTCCCAGGAAAAGTTCTTTCACCTCTTTTGGCTGGCTTTTACGTTTTTTTTGACAACACTGGAAAAAGCCAACGCTGAATTCGATTTTTTTTGTAAAAAAAAGTCCCTTAGCTTTCTATACTTTTCAAGTTACTCTTTCTTCATTTCGACCCAGACCACCCACGTGCAGAAAATATTTATGCTTCCTCTGCCTAAGTATGCATACATACTTAACCTTTTATTTACCTTGCACACACTTGACTCTCACTCCCACACTCACGCAGGAAAAAAAATGTTAGAGAAGATGTGAAACTTTCTCATTTTGCATGCCACCTTCCAATTTTTTGTCTCCACTTCTTTTTAAAGCCCATCGTAGTCAGCAAGCGTGATCGTGATGTACGCTCTCAGGAGTGATTTAGTTTTTTTTGCCACTTCATTTTGAAAATATAACAGGAGCGAGGACGAAGACTAAAAATAAAATAAATTTTGATCAGCCTATTCTGCTCTAGTAATTATCTCTGAAAAAATAGGATGTTTACGTAAATGCAGTATCCAAATACAACACCCACCACTTCAAGTCAAATCCACAGGAGATGAAAATCTTTCAAGTCTCGATACACCCATCAAGTTTTACAATAAAAAATTTTGTTCATTATATTTAGGTAACTGTATTTCTTTTTTATGCAGTAGGTTCATACAATCCGTTATTAGAAAATAAATCCGTTCTATAAAATTAGTTCCGTATTTTGAGCTTTTCATTGCATTATAATGTTTTTCTCTCGTAATTCGTATGCACGAAATGAAGTAGGCTCAAGTTTGTAGGTAGGATGGTATTTATAGAATGATAATGAAGTAATTTTTCATCACATTATCCCCAAACCGATCTCTTCAGCCTCTGCTTCTATTTTTAAAGTAGGGAAATAGGAAAAGCTTTCTCTGTGAAAAAGGTAGATAGGTAGAAGGAGTAGTAGGCACTCGATCTACCATTATTAGTTCCCATGGCGTGCCGTGGCTCCCGGCTCCATGTTCCCATCGAACAAAAGCCCAACGGAATGGATCTAATCTAATAATAAGCATAATGTATTGGTATGATAATGTGGCGATGGCGATGACGATAGAAGCGGAAGAAAGAATAGTAAAGAATAGAATTGAAACGAGGAGCATCACCATCATCATCCTTTCCCAATCCAATCCACTCTTATTCGAGGGCGTACTTTTTCCACATTTAAATATTCATGAACAAATGACGTTTATTATGTTTATCCATTCTCATTTGGGTGTAATATACACGGAATCGCATCATCGCTTTTTTGTTGTTCTTCCGTGTTAAATAATGATAGGATGATCTGGATTCCTGGAAAAACGCTATGAGAGGACTTCCATTTATGATAGCATCATTCATGATGTAGTGATAATGCGCTGTTGACTTTGATGATGATTAATTGATAAAAATAATGCCTTACTCGCGCTTTCCATTCATTAAAAAATAGAAATTCGTGGAATATGATATGATCCGCTTTGCTTATGGCTTTGTCGGTTTGTTTATGAAGTCGAGCGTTGGTGAAAAAATGCAAAACAAAAATAATTTTACCCTAAAATTCCCCGACTTCTCCAGTAGATTCTCACCTTACCCCAAACTGCGATAAATGTTTTGAGTCTGACTCCTCCAAAACGCCGTTCCTGTTCCAGACTTTTCGACCTTTGGGAATGTCGCGCACGTGGACGTACATAAATCATATTAAGTCATAGTTGCACACGTGCCGAATTTCAAGTCCATTTCTCCTTAAGACACTACGGGAGACTTCCAACTCTTTGGTGTCCACTCACAAGTCACAAAACAAATAAATTCAATTTAACTTTGAAGTAACTTGAATAGGAACTTGCATTTCATCAGTCTGTTCTGGCCTTGTATTACTTAAAAGAGAATAATATGACGAATGAGAAATTATGCATTGTGGGTGGTCTGACAAGGTCATGCCTACTTAAAAAATCGAATCAAATCGGAGTTTAGTAGGTGGATGAGAAGAGACCTCGCACTGGGACGTCCGTTGGAATTATCAAGTGGAGAAGATCTGGTTTCAAGGACAGGGAAAAGGAAAATGAAGAGTTGCAAAAAAGATGATGAACGTTGGCTGGAATAAATGGAGTGCAAAACTATAATCTTCCTCGTTTCCCATCATTTTATGGGAAATTGAAAGGAAATGTGGAATTTTTAATATGCATAAAAGATTCCTAAAA
>JAHZMX010000950.1:0-10410 GCA_027743895.1 Seira musarum | reverse complement strand
CAAAACAGAGCAAATAACAGATAACCTAAATAAATAATTCTATTCGCATTGCGTTGTGTAAAACTGGCCTTGTTCTGGTCTTTGTAACTGACGCCAAGTATCCCGCGATCTTTTGTCCACTTTTCAAATAAAAAACGAAGCATTTTAAGTGACATTTCAAGCATCTTCATTCTAAGGCATTAAATAGAGGTGGTTTTCTACTTCCTTAATTATTTCCAAAAGCTATAAGTCAAGATGAAGAGGATTCCGACAATTTCAAAATTCAGGAAACATTTAAATCTCATTCAGTTACGAGTTGGTGTTCGCAGCCTGTATACTGAAACAAAATGGACGAAACAAAAAGACGGGTATCCACCTGGAGTGATCACATCTGCGAAAGAACTTGCCCCCGTTACTGGAATGACTCTACCCGAATTCATATTCCAAAGTAAAAACTTCATGTCTTACTCATAGTCTCAAACAAATAACACTAGAAGATCATTTTTTTTGTTCACAGATTTGCATAAATGGGAAAATGCTCCTGCAATCGTAAGAAATAAGTTCTAATTACAAGTATTTTAAGCGATACAATTTAATTGATAATCTAATTAATTTGAAAATCACTTATTAAATACGTCTTTCGTCCAATAACTCTTGTCCCAGTAGAAATGTGCCATTACTGGTAGACAATATACTCACGGGCAAATTTATAAGCTCAGTCGGAGTTTTGCTGCAGCTCTGAAACACGCAAAATTTCAAAGAGGTGATAGCATTTGTTGCTTGCTACCAAATATTCCTGAATATCCGATAGCGGCATTCGGAAGTATTTTGGCAGGTTGTGTCGTTTCAACTATTAATCCAGCATATACGAAAGGTGAGTGAAGGACATGAAACGTGAAAAGGTTTTTATAAAATTTTCAATGATAAAATAAAAATTTTCAGATGAAATCGCAAAACAAGTAAATGACTGCGATGGAAAAGTTATTATTACAATTCCTCAATTAATTCCTCTCGTGCAAGCGGCTAAAGTGAACTGCCCCAGTCTCACCGAGAAGATTATATTAATTTCTAATGAACTCGTGGATGAATGCCACTCATTTTTCGAAATGCTGAAAACAGACGCCACTGGGGTGGATTTACTCCAGGGAAAAGATATCAAGAATACAGCCGATGAAGTCTGTTTGCTACCCTATTCAAGTGGAACAACCGTAAGACTAATTTAAAAAAAAAAAGCAGTATTGGCATTTTAAAAAATTATGAATTCAGTTCCCAAAAACATTTGTTCTTTAGGGAATCCCAAAAGGAGTGATGTTGACACATGGATCCCTTTCTACAAATTTGAATCAAATAACTCAAGATAAATATCGCCAAACTAATTTCTTTGAGGGTGGTAACTCTCAAGAAAGATTTCTTGCAATTTTGCCGTTTTTCCACATGTATGGTTTTCACGTTATCATGTCATGTGCACTGTACCAAGGAGGGTTCCTCTCATGTCTCCCTAAATTCGAGCCAGAAACCTACGTGAAAGCATTAATGGACCATAAAGTATATTATGCAATTATTATTCAACAAATTGCAAATGCTGATTTAACATAATTCTAATTGTGTCAAATTTTAGCCAACGAAACTGCACCTTGTAACACCATTAATTAATTTTGTCGCAAGTCACCCCCAAGTACCTGCATCAATACTATCAGATCTGGAAGGAGTTATTATAGGTGCTGCGCCTTTGGGGAAGGAGCTTATCAATAAATTTCTTACCAAATTTGGTGATCACATATTTTTGCAAGAAGGTAATGTATTAAAACATAATGCACATACTATAAGCAGACAATAGTGTCGTAATATCATATCCACAAAACGATTTTTATTTAATAGGATATGGGATGACCGAAGCGGTAGTTACGCACTTTATACCAACAGAAATGCACAACTCAAAACCTGGCTCCTTGTGGAGCTCAGATTCCAGGAGTGAGTAGCAAAATAATTGAATTGGGAACGGGAAAAATTCTAGGGCCTAATAAATCGGGGGAAATTTGCGTTCATGGAGCAATGGTATGGAATTTAAATCTTCTAAACTGGTGATGTGAACTATGTAGTTTATAAGTAAAGATTTGCTTAAATTATATTATTAGATGATGAAAGGCTATCTGAGAAATGAAAAGGCTACGGCAGACACAATTGATAATGAGAAGTTTTTGCATACTGGCGACATAGGATATTATGATGAAGAAGGTATTCTTTACATCGAAGACAGGTACATTAGGTGTTGTGTTTAGCTTAGCTTTAAAATGTTTCAGATTTTTCTCTTNGCTCAGATTCCAGGAGTGAGTAGCAAAATAATTGAATTGGGAACGGGAAAAATTCTAGGGCCTAATAAATCGGGGGAAATTTGCGTTCATGGAGCAATGGTATGGAATTAAAATCTTCTAAACTGGTGATGTGAACTATGTAGTTTATAAGTAAAGATTTGCTTAAATTATATTATTAGATGATGAAAGGTTATCTGAGAAATGAAAAGGCTACGGCAGACACAATTGATAATGAAAAGTTTTTGCATACTGGCGACATAGGATATTATGATGAAGAAGGTATTCTTTACATCGAAGACAGGTAAATTATGTGTTGTGTTTAGTTTTAAAATGTTTCAGATTTTTTTCTTAGCTTTGATATCAAATTGGTTCAATTTGATTTGTTGATAGATTGAAAGACCTCATTAAAGTTAAGGGTCTCCAGGCAAGTTTTAATTTAAAACCACTTTCTATTGTTGAAACAAATAAAAAGATTAGATAGAAACGAGAAATAACCTTTTGGAATATCAATAGGTTGCACCGTCAGAAATTGAAGATGTGCTGAGAAAACATGAAGACGTTGCTGATGTTGCCATTCTTGGAGTTCCCAATGAAAGATTGGGAGAAGCTTCCAAGAGGTTACATCGTGAGAAAAAACAAGAGCTTATCTGCGGACGATATCCATAATTTTTTGAAACCACAATTGGCAGAACACAAACAACTCGCAGGAGGTATTGAGTTTGTCGAAGGTAAGTAATTTTAGTTGTTACTTGAGTTAGATATCAATTCTTCACGTAGCTTGTAATATGTAATAACAATGAACTTGTTCTGCATAATGCAGCTATTCCCAAAGGCAGCGTCTGGAAAAATTTTGAAGCGCCAGCTACTCTTGGACTATAAAAGCAAACAGAAAAACTAGACAAATTTCCCATAATATCTATGTAATCATTGCAGTTAACAATAAAAGCTTGTTGAGTTTGATTTTAAGGTACTTTATTACGTTTAACAAGTATTTATTAACATTAAATATGATCTTACCATGCATTACATATGGATCAAAAGATTTCATACATTGATTTCTGCTTGAAAATATGATGTTTAAAACTGTGAGAACTTGGTTTCTGGAGAACCTGTCTATTTCTACTTAATGCATCTTGTTATGCATACATTTTTTTTCTGATTACTGATTTTGCATGAGTTTGGCTTTGAATTGAATATTGATTATTTTGATTATATAGTACCGGGATAAAATCTCTTAAATTGCTAATAATCCGTAAGTATTCTCACATATAAAAAGTAATATGAATCGGGAATAGTTATATTGATAAAGCTAATTTTTGCAATGAATGTAATGGTCAATGGTCAAACATTGTCTGTAGATTTTTATAATGGGGAGGTTTGTAAAAAAATAAATAAAAAATTATGTCCAGGGGGCTACCATCGGAAATAATGTTTGAAGCCGCTGTAATATGAAACGATTATATCATTTAAACCTTTTTTTTTACATAAATGAACTTATATGTGCTCTTATTTTTTAAAGCTTATGCAGTTCAATATTAGACAGGCACCAAAAATGAAGTAAACATTCGTGTACTAGTTTACTTAGATTTAACTTCCTCTTCAAGTTTTGGGGTAACAAGAAAGGAACTTTTGCTAACGATCTTACTAACTTAAGTGATCATGTAAGATCGCAAGCAATGTTGATAGTAAATGTTCTAGTTTTGGTTCATACATGAATACGTGTTTAAATGCCAATCTATACCAAAACAATACTTTTAGCGAAACCATATTTGATCTATCAGTAACATGATGTAACTGTAATTAAATATCAACACGTTACATTTTACACAAACACATCATTATTTTTCTGTGTCATTAGAACAAGAGTAGATTCTCAAAATGACGCTACTAAATCTTCTCCCTCCGATTCGAATACCTATACCGGTTCTCAATGTTGCGTTTTTAACTGCTCCATTGGTAATTACCTTTCTTGGAACTATCTTCTCCCTACGATTCGAATACCTATACCGGTTCTCAATGTTGCGTTTTTAACTGCTCCATTGGTAATTACCTTTCTTGGAACATCAATGCAAGTCCGGGACTACATATTCAGCCTTTCATTTTTGAGAGCTGCAAACTTGGTCTCAAATTTTGATACGTTTGATTTTATCATCAGTAAGTATCTGCTAGACAAAACTAAATTATGGTGCGAAATTAAAATAAAAGTAAATGTATTATTTTCGGAAAAGTAGGTGGAGGTTCCGCGGGAGCTGTCCTCGTAAATGAACTAAGCAAAACCAACGCCAGAATTCTTTTAATCGAAGCCGGATCAGACCCTTTATTAGGCTTTACACATGTACCTGCCTTGGCACCAGGTAAAATACAAATTTTAAGCACAATATAATGTTTTTTTCAATTCAAACTTAATAAAGTACTCGTTTTATACTAGTATTATCTAACCACCCATCGGTTGACTGGCAATATAAAACAGTCCCACTCAATGGATCCGGACTTGGTCTAAAAAATCAGGTATTCAATCATTCTTACCATAAATTAGTCAGTCTATTTAATTTGCAAAAGTACTGAGCAAGTTTTGAACCCGAAAGGAAATGATCTGGCCAAGAGGAAAAGGTCTTGGAGGTACATAATAATATTTAGTTTATACATCATACATTTATTTGCTTATTTACAACATATTTAATTGGTAAAAATAGGATGCAGCTCTACTAACTTTATGATTTACATGAATGGCAATCGAAGGGATTTTGATCGATGGGCTGAACACACTCAAGACAAAAGATGGAAATATGAAAATCTTGTAAGATATTTTCGGAAAATTGAAGATTATCATGGAGTGTGGGATGGAAATGGTAAAGTTCATTAATATTTTACGTTCCTTATAAAATACGGCACTATTAGCGTTTTGGTTGAATAGGCGTCCACGGAAAAAATGGACCACTAAGAGTCGAGCCACCCGCATACTACCCAGGGTTAAATTATGTGATGAATGCAGCAAAAGAAATGGGATTTGACATAAGAGATTTAAATGTTGACCAGAAGCAAGGGTTCTCTCCGATCGACTTCACCACCAAAAGAGGTTTTCGTCATAGCACTTACACAGCATATATATTTCCAGCCTTGAAACGTCCAAATCTTACTATCTACCGATATTCGCTTGCAACAAAGGTTACATTTGATTCATGGTTATAAATTTCAATAGAATTTTAAATTTAAATTGTGTATCGCTTAAATGGGTAGATCCATTTCAACGAGCAAATGAAAGCGGTGGGAGTAACGTTTTATAGGCACGGGGTAAAAAGTTACGCTGCTGCAAATTTGGAGGTCATCGTGTGTGGGGGAGCAATCAACAGTGCACAATTGTTGATGCTGTCAGGTATTGGTTCCAGACATCATTTAGAAGAAGTCGGGGTAAGACTGACCTTTCTCACTTGCCGCTAAACAATTGCATTTCTTTTGATCTTGGGTTATCTTTAAATTTTAGATAGTTACTCTTAAAGACTTGCCTGGTGTCGGAGAAAATTTGCAAGATCATGTAACTACCGGGCCTTTATTCCTGCTGAATAAACCTGAATCATTTTTACTTGAACGTGATATGACCGTGAATGCACTTTTGAAGTATGCCAAAGAAGGAACAGGTTAGTGTTTAATCATGACATGCCCATGATCAAATAAGCAACTAGTGTACATTTTTTTGATTGCATTAGGACCATTGTCCTCATCCGGAACTTTAATGGCTATTGGTGCAGTTGCTACTTCTGATCAGTCTCCGGATTGGCCCAATGTTATGTTATATTTTGAGGGTGTAGGAACTTCGCCGATTGTAGTTCGTCTATTAGACCAGTCATTTGGAGCTGCTGATGGTTTAGTTCAAGATTATTTTGCAAGAGATTTGAACAAAGATTCACACATTGTGCTTGTAACATTAGGCTTACCAAAAAGTAGAGGGTAATAATTTTTAAGTATAATTTACATGTTCTAAATTAACTACATTTACAATTTTTAAAGAAGCTATAAGTTTACAACTTTTTCAGATTTATAAGACTACGTAGCAGCTCACCATTTGACAAGCCAAAAATCGACCCCAAGTATTTCTCTGATCCAAACGGTGATGACATAAGACATCTTCGAGAAGCAATGCAACTGATAACTGCTTTGTACGAAAATACTACAACGTTTCAAAAGATAGGGGCTCATTTGCCTCAAAAACCAGTACCAGGATGCGAGCAGCATGTTTTCAAAAGCCCAGAATACTTTGAGTGCTACATAAGGTTAGTTTTGTAAGCATCTGAACAATTTTTGTGATAACAAATTTATTTGAGACGCATACATTATCCTACTTATAACGATCACGATAGGACGGTCACTTTAACACTTTATCATCCGACAAGTACTTGTTCAATGGGAAATGCGGAAGACGTTAACAGTGTCGTTGATTCACAATTAAGGTAAGTTTTGCACGTAATATGAAAACAAAAGTATAAATTTAATTTTGCTGTTCAATTTTAAGTTTTGGTTATTTCAAATTATGACAGAGTCTTTGGCACTCAAGGTTTGCGTGTTTGTGATGCCTCAATAATGCCCTTTATTACCAAGTAAAGCAGATTTTTATACGATTTCTTTAAAATGGTTTATGTAAAGGTTTTTATAATTAAATTGCATAACATTATTTTACAGTTCCAACACTAATTCGCCAACAATTGTTATTGGCCATGTATGTGCTGATAGGATTAAAGAAACGTGGAATTTAATTTAGGTAACTTATTTTTAATTAGACAAAATACTGTATTGTTACTCCATTAGTTGTTTACTATATAACTGTCGACAATAATAAATACAACTAAGTTATTTGTTAAAGACTTAACGAAAAAATATGAAGCATTTACAGTGCTTCGTCCTTGTATTAAGTAAAGCAACGAGTGAGCCATGTCGGACTTACCTGTACATTAACTCATTTAAGCATAATTCATGTGTGATAACCTTTTGCCTATATCAGGCGTTTAATACACCTAAATTGAATGCACAGAATTACCTGACTCACACATTGAACGCGTACGTAATGTTGCAGGCATCAGCGTTTGCTTCCGCTATACTTTGTTTGCTTCAAGCAAAAATTAGTGCAGAATTTAACAGTTTAATGAATATAGTTTGGCAAAAATTGGCACACAATTTGTGACTCATTTTGATACTTGCTCGACCCTTCATTTATTTACTGCAAAATGCAATATTGTAGAGTATATGGCCAGCACAAGTGAAAACAATAGTTTTGAGTTAAAATAGTAAATCATGAATAATGGCCCCGCAAAAACGGATCTTGTACCCAATTCCATCAAACTTTATAGATTTTGCACTTAAATCCATGCCAATTTTCATTGGCCTGACAGCATCATTTTATGCGATTTAGTGACTACGTGTGGAGTGGAACACTTTTGAGAGCTGCAAACTTGACCCCATGCTGTGACACTTTTGATTTCATTGTGGGTTAGTGGAAATGCTGGCGTAATTTACACAAGACCCTTCATCACAATTTAATTATTTATTTAACTTGTTATATTTCCAGTAGGAGCAGGATCAACTGGTTCCGTAATTGCCTCAAAATTATCGGAACATTTCCGAGTGCTACTTATTGAGGCTGGTAAGGTATTCCCAGATCTACTTCGTTATAAAGACCTGGCTGCAAGCTAGCCGACAACTTGCAATGATGCTCTTCATCCAGTTGCTAGGCTACGGCTACAACATGCATAAAATCGCCGTCCGAGTCTTTATAGCGAAGTAGACCTGGGAATACTTGTATTGTATCTGTGTACGTGTAGCTATGACAAATTAATTAAATTATTTCTTTCAACTATAAAAAGGTGGGTCTCCAAATGTTGTGTCATATTTCCCCGTTACTGTTGCTCACTCTCTGCGACATCCAGATTTAGATTGGGACTACAGAACGGTAAGAAATGAGTTTTAAAAAAATTATTGGAAAGGTTTCAACCTTATTTTCTGTTTTTAGGTTCCCCAAAATGGTTGTGCTCATGGACTCGTTAACCAGGTATGGACAAATGATAAAAGTATTTCAAAAATTTCATGACCATGCTTACCTACATATACATGATGTTACTTTATAGGAGGTGTTATGGCCCAGAAGTAAATCGCTTGGAGGATGTAGTAATTTAAATTTCATGATATACATGAAAGGTAATCCTAGAGACTATGACAGATGGGCAAAATTGCTAGATGACGAAAAGTGGGGATATTCCAACGTGAACAAATATTTTCATTCAATTGAAGATTATTATGGCTACTGGGAAAAAACTGGTAAGACCTACCTAATTCTTAATACAACATTTGAATTAAAATAACTTGTCATATAATTTTCTGATTAGGATCTCATGGAAAAGGTGGCAAATTGCGAATTGAGAAAGCAAAGTACACTCCAGGTCTTGATCATGTTCTTGATGCAGCAAAAGAAGTAGGGTTCGATATTCGGGATCTCAACCATGATCAGCAACCTGGTAAGTCTGAAATCTGAAAAAATATGAAGGCCCTTTTTAAAAACTCTTTATGAAAGGATTTTCGCCAATGGATCTAACACAAAAACGGGGACTCCGATACAATGTCTATAGAGCGTACATTAAGCCGAATNAAAAAACTGGTAAGACCTACCTAATTCTTAATACAACATTTGAATTAAAATAACTTGTCATATAATTTTCTGATTAGGATCTCATGGAAAAGGTGGCAAATTGCGAATTGAGAAAGCAAAGTACACTCCAGGTCTTGATCATGTTCTTGATGCAGCTAAAGAAGTGGGGTTTGATATTCGGGATCTCAACCATGATCAGCAACCTGGTAAGTATTTTAAATCTAAAATTATCTAAAAATACGCGGACCATTAAACATGTTAAACGTTTATTTAACAAAGGATTTTCGCCAATGGATCTAACACAAAAACGGGGACTCCGATACAATGTCTATAGAGCGTACATTAAGCCGAATTTATTTAGAAGCAACCTTGTCATTTACCGTTACACAACCGCAACAAAGGTAAGAGGAACAAATCGTTTGTAATTATCTGACATGATGAAACAAAATTGGGAAATTTTCTAATACGTATTTTGTATAGATTCATTTCGACAAAGATCTTCGCGCCGTTGGTGTATCTTATATAAGACATGGCGTCAAAGGTTATGCGTGGGTTCTCAGGAACATTTAATTGAGCATAAAGTGAGAAGTTATAAAAAAAAGCGGATTACATAGTTTTTTATGAGATAATCATGCATCAACTTATGTATTACATGATTATAAACATTTATTTCTAACAGATACCTCCCGTAGTCAATTTACCAGGGGTTGGGCGTGGCCTTCAAGATCATGTAACTACTATCGTTGGTGGGTGGGCAAAATAGTTTTCTAAAAACATTTTTTTGTTAATAGTATGGCCCGGTCGTAATAGTGCAGTTTAATTTCATTCAGGTCCCTTCTTGCTTAATGATACTTCTGCTTCATTTATGCTGCATAGAGACCTTGATGTTGGAGCATTTTGGAATTTAGCTGTAAATGGAAATGGTAACTCACACGATCAATCAAAAGATTGAATATGTAGAATAAAATTAATTTTAAGATCGGTTCAAAATTTTCGCTAAAAGGACCACTTACAAGTCCTCTCGGAGTAATGGGAGTTGGACTAGCTTCCTCATCCCACGCGCCATCGCCAAAGTGGCCAGATATAATGTATACTATATCTGGACAAGGAGTTTTTAAAGGACTCGCTGAGTTGATAGATGAAAAGTTTAATATGGGGAACACTGCCAAAAGATATCTAGCTGACTTTGTGGGGAAAGATGCACATTTTGTTCTAGTTACCTTGGGTCTCCCAAAAAGTCATGGCTACATCCGCTTAAAAAATTCAAATCCATTATCGAAACCCTTGATAAATCCAAACTACTATAGTGATCCCAAAAACCAAGATTTGAAGGTTATGATGGAAGGGGTTGACATAATTCTTAAACTTTATGAGAACACAACATCCCTCAGAAAGATTGGTTCTCATCTTGGTGCCAAACATTATCCGGGATGTGAACATTTGCCCTGGAAAAGTCCGTCCTACATTGAATGTATCATAAAAACTGTG
>JAHZMX010000949.1:0-11599 GCA_027743895.1 Seira musarum | reverse complement strand
CTCCTTCCGTTACATCCAAGTCAAACGCCACTACCCTTCCTTTCAAAAAAGGAAATTAGGCATTTGGGGGATATTCCAAAATTACCTCTGGAGAAAGAGAAATTCTTCTTGGCCAAGTGTTAATTGTAGGTTTCTAACTGTGAAATCTTTTCTTGTCATCCGTCAAATCAACTCTAAATGGTGTGAAGAACTGTTAATTTGTCAGAATGCGTTTAGACAAGAATGAATTCAAGAAGAATAATATTTTCTTACTCTTTTTGAAGCATTCATAATTTTACTGGAAGGCTACTGACATTCATGCATTTCATTTTGTAAATTAAATATGAGGAATTTTAATAAATAATAGGCAATTTGTAATTTCCGTAAATGTCTGGGATGTCACTGCCATGCCGCAGTACCTCCTGGGATGGATGTTCTTTCTCGTAAAAGTGATAAATGAACTACAAAGTGTCTTTCTAACGCCGATGTCGGCAGCATAGTTAAAAATCAACCTATTCTTTGCAAATCACAAAAGCTCGGCATGCGTGCATGCGTACGCTCAAATCCAAAATTATCCGATATGATTTGCCTAGAGCAACAACAAAAGACGTTTAAAGACCTGCTACTTCTTCTCAATATCACAAAAGATAATGGAGATGGCGGTGATTGAGTCACGCACATTTTTTTTCAAATATTCACGATTAAGTCATCTGACCTTGGTTCGACAAAAGGTGACGATTGTGATTGTTCAACCTGTAAGACGGCTTTTGTTGTTGAAATTATGCTTTGATTTAGAGGTAATTTTTCAGCAAAAAGGAGACAATAGATCATTAGCGAAAGGTAATCTTCACAGTCATCTTGTGCACAATCTCTTCTCATCAGTTTTTGTTCTTATCTATTACAGCTACTGGGCATATTGATATTATATTGTGTTAAAATTACAGCTTCATTTTCTTGTATCACATCATAAACTACTACAAAAATGAAAAGTTTATTACTATGTATCATAATTCCCATTAGTCATCCTTCCCACTTCCCTCCTCGTAATTGCATAGCCCATGGATTTCTAGCGGGTCAAAAATCTTTAGATTGGGATAAAAACGTTTTTCTTAGCTCAATGTTGATTTTATCGGAACCCGTGAAGTTTTTCCCATTTTTGCTTTTTGAACAATGAAGTATCCATAATCGCACTAAATTAACGCAAAAAAATCCATTTTTGTGGAAAAAGTCGAAATGAGCTAGTTGGGACAAGCTACAATCAAAGTTCTTGTAATACATGGCAAAAACATTTTTGTGTGCTCATGGTTTAGCATTGAAGCAATCATTTTCTCTCTTCAATTCTTAATTACAATTCAACAGGTTTTTACTATCGTATGTACTCTGTTTTGCACACCAAGAAAAAACATGGTCGATGATTATTGTTATTATTACATGATTCACTTTCCCATTTTTGCTTTTTGAACAATGAAGTATCCATAATCGCACTAAATTAACGCAAAAAATCCATTTTTGTGGAAAAAGTCGAAATGAGCTGGTTGGGACAAGCTACAATCAAATTTCATGTAATACATGGCAAAAACATTTTTGTGTGCTCATAGTTTAGCATTCAAGCAATCATTTTCGCTCTTCAATTCTTAATTACAATTCAACAGGTTTTTACTATCGTATGTACTCTGTTTTGCACACCAAGAAAAAACATGGTCGATGATTATTGTTATTATTACATGATTCACTGCTGCTATCAGAAAATCATCAGGAAAGGATGAGGATACTTTGTACACAAATTGTAGTCCTGAAACTTGTAAGAAGTGCAATATATTATTTTATTTGACAGGATTGCAATTGCATAATAATATAATGACTCCAGAGAGATAGGAACTCTTTCCTTTGCACTTTACTGGCGATGACGATGAGTTGGTTTAAACAAGGAAAATTAAGGATTCCGTGAAGTCTACACACATTTTGCTTTACATATCACACCTGAGCCTGAGCTCAGGATAGTGTCGGAGATTTGAGTAGGTATTTATGTTGTTAAAAAAGAAAATTTGTTTTGTTACGTTCGTGCGCACATCCATTATCCTAAAAATGTTAGGCACGAATGAATGAGCAAACGAATTTAAGCTAAAGTCTAGCCAAGCTAGTCCGTTTAAAATGTAATTCAAAGGTGTTTCTTCACGGTGAAAAGCTTACACTGATGATGATGATGGTCATATTTTGTTCACTCAAAGGCAGAAAATTATCTCTGAAAACGTTGCTCATTGTATGAAAAACAATTTGTGCAATGAAGTGAGATATGGATTTTCTGCTGAAATCAAAACAGTCATGTCACCATCATTTTCTAAAGTAGACTCACTTTAGTAGCATGATTTAAAATCTTGTTCTGGCTATAGATCAATCATATTTCATTGTTGGCCACCCTGCTGTCATTGTGGCTCCTGAAAGTTGTGGAATCATGCTACATTGCAAAAAATGTTTGCGATTGTTTCATTAATTTTTATAGGGGCGCAGGGTTGATTGTACTTGGAAAATAAAAGCGTTCGTCACATTTTTTGTGAACAAATTCTCCTCAGCGAGAAATTCCGGTCTTCCCAAATAAGATTTGTTAGTCGTGATTGATGACAAAAGACGATCAAACTCATACCAATCATTGAATACGTTCAGCTTTCTCCAAAATTACTTCTCATTTTATGAATGAAATTCTTCGACATTAATTGTGGCCATTGGCTCGCAGACTTGCCATAATGAGTACAATATTGATATCTTTCGGCGAATTGTAGACTGAAGTAGTGTAGAGCTCGAGTATGGACGACTATTCATTCATATTTTTTCTTTTGCTTTACTCGGTGGCTTCGCGTAGAAAGAATGGCAAAAATCCGATATCATCTAATGATTATTATTATGATAGTAATACAGAGAAAAGGTGTGGCTCTCTTTCTTTGAAAAGTAGCTTCGAAATTCCTCCTAACACCTGGCTGCCAATAAGTATTATTCATGAGAAGCAAACTGCCAATTTGTTTTAGCTCCATTACATTACACCTAGTCCAGTACTATTACTATTGCTAGCAGTAAAATAAATCAGAAGTCACAAGAAGAAATATTTATCTGGTAGTGATCGACGAAAATTATTTGGTGCTAACCCTATCCTTATCTTTCGTAGATCTGTGGACAGGTCAAAGACTCGTCTACAAATTAGGTTTAAATGCTTTTCAAGCATGTGTGGTACAAAAAGCTTTTATAATGCCGAGTTCAAATTAAAGAGTATTACTAATTAAATGCTTTTATTTTTTTCTTTACAGGTAAGAGGAAACACTTTCTACATATTACAATAGACATTGTGCGGGCAACACCCAAACTTAATTCATTCTCTCATCACGCCAAGGGGAAGTGCGAAATCAGTGATACCATATCCTTATCACGGGCTTGTACACGGAGTAAACCTAATATTGTTGCTTTTTGACGTAGGAATATAATGTAGCTACAAAAAATGACATGAATATATGAAACCGAAAAGAAATCGATGAAGACCTAACATTGTATTTGTAAAATATCTAAACTGATTTTTGATATTTATGCAACCACGTATACATGAATGGTGAATGGCTATGAAATTCCAAGTTCAAGATTAAGTTTACTCGATGAAATACACACCGCGTTCACTCCTTTCATCACACTCAATTTTCTCTCAAACTGGTCCAGAGGAATTTCTTGACATTGACTTTCTGGCATTGATTGGAATTTTTTGTGTGCTTTACTCAAACTCTTATCCATTTTCATCTCGTACTCTCAACCATGGCATAACTTACATTGGATTACACATCACTGGCTCAATACAAAGATATGCATACGATACATCACATCACACAAAATCTCGTAGAAAATTTGAATAGCGAGAAACGTAAGATAGACTTTGCTGTGCTGACTGGCGGAGTGTTATGCATTTATGTATCAACCGTGTAATATGTATGTCAATGGAATCAAAATATCAAATAACACGTCTTCTCTTTCACGTTTTCCTGACAATGATTACACCATTTTAAACTGAAGTAAATAGGAACACCTATAGAAGAACATACATATTTTTTACTATGCTTGCTAGGCAGTATGTAATCATCGTGATTATCCTCGTCTTTGACTTCAAGATCATGTTCCAGAAAA
This sequence comes from Seira musarum, assembly GCA_027743895.1. NCBI lineage: Eukaryota > Metazoa > Arthropoda > Collembola > Entomobryomorpha > Entomobryidae > Seira > Seira musarum. Next base: position 7,465 of record JAHZMX010000949.1, on the reverse strand, counting down.
TCTTTTTAGTCAAGACCAACACCAAGACCCAAGCAAAATAAATTTATTTAGAGACACTCACTCAAATAAGATCTTTCAAATCCTGGTAATACATACTTGAATGTCAAGAGCAAGGAAGACATATTTTTTTTTCTCGAACTGCTTATTTGAATACTATCTACTGATAAGCAAAGTAGATAAGAGTAAATTGAGAATTGCACACATAAACAAGTAAAGGCATTCATTATTTTTCCACTTTGGAGGAGTAACCAATTCCAGACCAAAGAGTCAGCAATCAAGAAGAAAACACGGAGATTGAATGGATTGATAAGGAGAATTGAATTTTTTATGAATTGACATTTTAGAGTAAACTAAAAGACATGTGCTGGAGCTGGAGCTAAGCTGTGTTCAGGAATGCGTGAGTACAATAGAATTGTAGAGTTGAGCAGAAAATGAGAAAAAATTCTTAAGGCGCATTGGTTTGCATTTACATTGAAAAGCTGCACAAACATGCACCGATAAATTGTTGATAAAAGAGTTTGTTTTACAACTTCCCATGTACTTGCGTAATTCTAACCTTAACCCTTGAAAGTGAGTGTACGAACAAAGTGTTTTTTTTTTGTAACAACTGTGCTATGTATTATGGGAGATGGTAACTGTATACAATGCAGAATACCATGATGGTGTGCATAAACTCTGATCTTGATAGGCGTGCATTTTTTCATTCCTAATTTTTTTTCTTTGGGATGGATGAACAGCATGAGTGCATATGCATTAGATCAAAGGAGATGAAGCTGTCAGAATTTTTTATAGTTTTTACTTCACTTGATATGAGCAAACGATGAGGGAAAAGATGCTGATGTTACTCATTACTCACTTCCCGTCCTGGAATGCGCAAGTGTAAAGTTCATGACACGTGTTTTGAAACTGTGTGGAATAAGGATCTAATATTTTTAACAAAAAACCATTTCAAGGCATTAGTATTGCATTTGGAAGAGGCATAAAGAGGAGCTATTATTGAGGTGACTTGATAGTTTTTGCTTGAGTGCTTTCTAGCTTTCTTCATGGTGGAACGGAACGTTGAGATTTGAAGAGGTTATGACATGGCTCATATCACAACGTAAGATTCACTCACCTTTTTTGATTGATGATAATGATGATGACTGGAAAATTTGTTTTTACTTCAAGTTGGATAAGTAAAAGCTTGGTTTCTCACTCAAACCAAAAGAAGAAATTAAAAGCGAAACGATGATAAAACGTGAAGCGATGATGGGATAGTGGACATGTTTAATTATTTTTTCTTGGAAAATTAGCTTCTCACAATCCATCCATTATAAAGTAGTTGGACGTATTTTTGGCAGAACGATAAGGAGTTTATCATGAATTCTAGTTTTTTTTTTAAATAAAACAAAAAAGTGCGCAGTCAGCAAAGAGCAAATCCAGTTGCATTCCATTCCACTGAAGAAATTGTTTCTCTCAAGAGCATGGAAATTTTTGCTTTCATGCTGAGTACAAGTCTGCATTGAATTGCTTCCAGCCATTGAAAAGAAGGTGCATTAATGGTAATGCACAAATATAGAAGCAGAATCATTTCTTCGTCAACCTGTCGGCTGGGAAAAGAAAATATCTCTTCTTGAGTCAGTTTGATTCTCCTCGAATAAAAAAAAAATCTGACCAGAATGCTTAGTCGTTGGGTCTAAATCGCATCATAATGGACAGTACTAGTACTAGTACTTAAGTATGATGATGGTTGCTTCATCTTGAAATTCTTTGATTGGACTTNATAAAACAAAAAAGTGCGCAGTCAGCAAAGAGCAAATCCAGTTGCATTCCATTCCACTGAAGAAATTGTTTCTCTCAAGAGCATGGAAATTTTTGCTTTCATGCTGAGTACAAGTCTGCATTGAATTGCTTCCAGCCATTGAAAAGAAGGTGCATTAATGGTAATGCACAAATATAGAAGCAGAATCATTTCTTCGTCAACCTGTCGGCTGGGAAAAGAAAATATCTCTTCTTGAGTCAGTTTGATTCTCCTAAAAAAAATCTTACCAGAATGCTTAGTCGTTGAGTCTAAATTGTATCATAATGGACAGTACTAGTACTTAAGTATGATGATGGTTGCTTCATCTTGAAATTCTTTGATTGGACTTGATGATGATCATGATCGTCCAGAATTTTTTTCGCCCTGGGGAGGAGGATGTCAGNATCATTTCTTCGTCAACCTGTCGGCTGGGAAAAGAAAATATCTCTTCTTGAGTCAGTTTGATTCTCCTCGAATAAAAAAAAAATCTGACCAGAATGCTTAGTCGTTGGGTCTAAATCGCATCATAATGGACAGTACTAGTACTAGTACTTAAGTATGATGATGGTTGCTTCATCTTGAAATTCTTTGATTGGACTTGATGATGATCATGATCGTCCAGAATTTTTTTCGCCCTGGGGAGGAGGATGTCAGTATCAATAAATGTGTGCGCCACGCATAAATATTTACGGAGAATGGTGTACAGGACCAGGTATGAACTAGACAAACATTTACGCATAATTCAGCATCATTTTTGTTTCTCGTCTGCTGCTCACTGATTCTGACAGTTTGATGCATCAACGGGTTTCTTTCTTCTTCTCTCGTGTTAACTCTTTTTATGAGGTTGATGAGTGATTGGAACTGTATGCGTGCGCTACATAATAAATCAGAATGATCACATTGAGCAGCTGCGATCTGCGACTCGGTGAATTAAGAAACGATGGAGCCATGTAAATGTAATGCCTCATAAAATCACCAATTACATATCTTTGAACATATCAGTTAAATTAAAATGGTTTAGATTGGAAGACTGCTCATTCATGTGATTAAAATGGGAAAATGTAAAAGTAATTGTAAGGAATTCCAGAACCTTTATAGCTACTAAGAATGTTTATTCAGGATTGTAAGTAATCACATAAAGGGAAAAATATATTTGCGCATAGCACAACAAAACCCGCCAACAGCAAATCCACATTATTTTTATTGCTGCAGAGAAAAAAAGTGAAAGTAGAAAAACAGCATTCGCTACCATTGCCACATATAAGGTAAATGTTTGCAGAAAACATAAGTAGCTCAGAGAATGGCAAAAGCTCCTGTTTTGGTTTCATCATCCTTATCTTCAGAATAAACACTTTTTACGCAGCACAAACAACACGCGTCGTATGGTGGTGATGTGATGCGTTCATTTATCCACGTTGAAGAAAAAAAAAGTCTCTGGATTTTGTCAAGTTGTTTTACCTGATCAGTCAAGCAGTAGCAGTTTGAACACGTGCAGAAGGTTGTTTTTGCTTCGACTGGAAGGAATGCTTGGATTTATAAAAGCTACAATCTTTGCTCCTGCAGATTAACTTTGATGGCCGTTTTAAGGAGGTTAAATTGTATTGCTGTAGTTTTATGAGTCTCCTGAGAAAACTCATTTCATCCAGCAGTTTTCATTAAATGGGGTGCTTTTGAAAAGATTCGCTATCAAAAATTGGAATCTGTATCGGTAAATGAGCACGTTTCGGGGGATGTAAATGTTTTTTCAGAGTCGTATCTTCCATATCTCACCTTTGCAATATCATTTGCTCTTTGCGACGTTAATGGCAAATTCTGCTTGATATACATGAGCCGTTAAAAAGATTGTTGGAGCAAGTCCATTTCAATATCCGTTCCTGGATAACTGGCAAAATTATTTTTGTGCTACGCTTCTCAAAGGATAGAAGAGGGAGAAAAGAATGAAAGGCCCTTCTTTCATTCATGGTTTAGGTATACTCACATGTCAGTGATGTGATGATGAATAAATCCCTGTGAATCCTGTCCTCCTCGGAAGGTCATTTTCTTGACTGGCCAAGATATACCTGGTTCCGTTAACTCGATCTATTCTAATTATCTGAGATTCTACTGGCGTTGCCTATCTTTCAGGTTTATTAGAATTTTAGCTTTACATTTGATTTGTATAGATAATGGAAATGAGCAATTTCTAGAGACAGGTACCAACAGGGCGAACTTTTAACTTCATTTGTATTAAAAACTGTGTGTTAATGAGTCTTTCTCACTAACCCATTTAAATGATTGGCAAAATCGCCGGAACTAAAATCGTTTATATCTTCTTGAAACTCAAAATTTTAGCGTGGGAGGATGTTTAGTTACTGCCAAAGTGATGGTATCCATTTATCCGCATCTGAAAGGAATGTTTTTCCCATTGTCGACTTTTTTTTCTATGGATAAAATGGGAAATTAACATGTCACTGTCGCATAAACAACTTTACTCACCAGTCACCAGCACAGTAACAGTGTAAGATCTTGAGATTTAGACTGGCCCATTAAGTTTTTGTTGAAGCTTTGTACATGTATTACTGTTTTAAGTCTTAAAAGGCAACTTTAAGCATGGAAATAGGTCATAGTTGTAGTCTTAGTCGTCCTCTGGAATTTCATGGCAATGTCTTCAGAATTAATTGCTCTTTTTCACCCCATCGTCTGTATTTATGAAGATGTAACATAAACTGAAAACAACTGAAAGGGCTGAGAAGGTCAAATGAAATATGGGATTAATGTGGTAGCTGTAGCTTTCTTCTCTATTCACATTTCCTTCCGTTTTTTCGCATATGATCAAGATCATTTCGTATCCTTGCACGTTCCACCGCTGACTCATTCATAATGGGTAATAAAATTAATGGAAGTGAACGAGTTAAGAGTACTGGTGAATATCAGTGGAATGCATTACTTCACCAAAATGCCATCTTTCTTACAGTCCACCCTTTGCTTAAACCAACCACCCTATATCCTATTCCTATATAGTACGAGGACACCTTCCATAACGATTCCTTCTCCTTTTATTCTTCTGCGCTTTTGAATTTCGTATGCAGTGAGCATTTGAGTATGTTTTGTGTTTGCAAATGCTAGTCACTAAAAATTCATACAGAAAATCATTAGATGATCTCTAGTAAAGATCATTTCCTTGATAATATCTGTATTGTGTTTATTATTAAGAATCAAAAGGTTTGAAGTGAAAGCATGCATGTACAGAACATGCATTATAAAGCAGAATATTTTCTTATAATTTTCCTCCCGTGATATTCATCTGGAATGGTGCCACGCCACCTTTTTTTCTGCCGACGATAATATTCATCAGATGCAAGGAGAGTGCAGTGCATTTAATACATTAATAAAGATAGAGGTCGAGAAGTTTGGGAAAAACTTTCATAATTACACGCAATAAAAAACGAATAACGTATGCCGATGAGGTAGAAGACAATATTGTACTTGCATATTTTCATGGTGTGCGCGTTCTATTAGCACGACAACAGCGACTGCTGTCGCTCCTATTTGTGTATGATTTGCATGCACATGCACGTGGTTCGTTTACCTATTCGTTTGTTAGTAAACGATCTTTTTCGAAAAGAGATTCTCCGTGCTCATCTTTTGCTTACTCTTGCGTTTCACAATCTGGAATTTCTGCTTTCAAAAGAAGAGGTGTTACGATTGAGTAAGCAAGAATAAAGTTGAAAGGAGCAGAGTAAGAAATACGAAAATCAAGGGTTGGGAATACAACTTTGTTTTCGCTGTATGAGTATGTTTGCGCGCCGCGGTAGTCTGACTTTCAAGCAGAAAAAGTGTTGATCTTAAAACAGCGAATATTTTGAAGAAAGCTGCTGTTATGAACGAACGAGACAAAGTCTGCGGAAGGATGGATCTTTTCTCTGCTTTTATTTTTAGCAACTCATCTCGTTAATTTTATCCACGCGTTTACGACCATGTAAAGCTGGTATTCACTCCCTTTTCTCAAATGAGCAACGAAGGAGATCTCAAGAAAGTTTTTTGAAATGTGACTCACTCGCTCAATATTACTGTGCCGAGCTCTCTGGTACTACTAATATTGCAACTGCAATAATAATAATCATCTATATAGTCGTCAGTAATGTAAATGCAATTGTGTATGTGCACTAACCGTAAGAGAATATTCATTAAAGTCATAAAAACTGACATTATTCATTTGAGCTACAGCCATTTTTACTTTTGACTTGACTCACACTCAAAATGAAATCGCTACACTTTCCAAGGTTGTCTCTGCTTGTGCTATGAGCTTTTATGTTGATTAAAAGCTGGAAATGCATACTTCAAGGAGAGCTCAAGTATCAACAAAATCTTAAATGCACTTAGTTTCATTACGATTTCATCTTTTGAATGTTTTGTTTACATGTAGACGCCTTCAAAGATTCTGCAGAATGACGATGTATTGCATTAACGTTTGTTACGGCACTTTCCATTCTGACTTTTATTGAGGTTCCCCATCGATTCGAAATTTGTAATAAAAAATCCACGGGCTCGTACGCAATGGCTAAAATTCAAATCGTCTGTATCACTTTCACTATAAACTTTCAATTATCAGTAAAATCACTACAGCCATTATTGCATGGTTTTAGTAATTGAAGCATGAAGGAGAAACTAAAATATCACCTTACTTTGTAATCAGAGTGTGGAAATTTAGTTTAATTACTGTCCTACGTATTAACATGCCCCAATTCAAGTTCGCATTCATTAGGCAAGTATTTAGGTAGGCAATTGAGGACTTTATAGTCAATGTGGTTATTGTGGGGAAGGATAAAAAGGGTGACTTTGTTCGCAATATTCGGAGCGCAACCGTGTAAATGTCAACATGATAGTGTGGTTCTATAAAACTGCCAAAATCCAGATTCGCCTTCACTGCTGTAAAAATAGTTCACATTCACATGTGACAAGTGCCTACATATGCGGAACAAAAAAAAATGTGTTTACGAAAGCGTGCTGGTATTTTATAGGTACGCCGATGGCAAAAGCAACTGCAGTTTGCAGTGTCTTCCTTTTCTTTAGTGCAGTCTCTGCTTCAGATTTACGATTTCATGTTCTCCGTAACAAGTCCCTAAGTCATTTTTTATTTCCAAAGTTTATTAGAAAACCGTGATGTGATGCATAATATATTTTTAAAAGGGATAGAATGAGATATTCTGGCTCCAGTTGTTGTAGTATGGACGGAGAAGGCTCGGCTTTGGCCTGGTCTTGGTCTGCCTGGCTCATCATTGACTATCAGCTCCAGCATGTGCGCATACTTACGAGAAACCATCAACTATAATTGAAACATGACGTTCTTCCAAGATAGATCCCTCTTTCATTGAGAACGGGAACATAACAGCATCCTAAAATGGGGGAATAAAACGAATAAGGAAAAAATGTAACATTGTCGGAAGAAAAAGAGAATGGGAGCAGTGGATCGGTTCGTCTATCTGTCAAACGGATCAAACGTTCTTCTTAAGAGTAGAACGGAAAAAAGCAATGAAAAATGTTTCCTCATACCTACGAATGTGCTTACGCAGTTTGTAAATGCAGGGGATAAAAAGTGCATTTTGACAACAGATGAATGCATCAGCTCAGCACTAAGCGAACAGTTAAGATTCCTACGCTGGCCATGTTTTAACGGGGTTCTTTAAACGAGAGCAAAAAACAATT